>JAKCPI010015911.1:0-41346 GCA_023213315.1 Euborellia annulipes | reverse complement strand
CATTACTGATTGAATGAGGGATGAAGTGAGTTGAATCAATAAAATAAATTGTTGAATTGGGGATTCGAACTCAGATCCCTGTGTATTAAAAATCGCTTACACTTCTCAAACAATATCTATTTTGATCAATATATTTTATTACTTTGGTCTTTTTGTTTCCCAATAGGTTGGATTAATTGAATTTCAAATACGTGAAGTTGCAAAAATTTTCCGTTCTTCAAGAGGATAATAAAATTTTAAATCATTGATGCAAAAAATAATAAGTGAATGTTGTTAACAAAGATAAATGAAATATATAAATTGTTTAATATTTAATGATCTAAGAAAACAGAAAAGCCCTTGACCTTTGGCTCAGAGGGTAGAGCATTAGCTTCTGGTGCCAAAAATCGAATGAGACCGAATTTAAAAAAAAAATCTTTTTTATTTAATGTGAGTTAATCTAAAAAAAAAAAACTAATCCAACTTTTAAATTCCAAACCTTACTGTTTTCATTTAAAAATACATTTTCTCTAAATTGAGTTCAATGTTCAAAGTATAATGGTAGAAGAATATATGAATAAATATTATTGACTAGACATTAAATGCTTAGATGTATTCAGCGGTCAAGTAAACGGATCGTAATTAAAAATACGATTGAATTTTGCTATATCCTGGTGCGTTAGAGCCTTAATAGGGCTTTTTGTAAGGTCAAAAACTAGTAAGAGGTCCGTGAGTTTAAAATTTCAATTCAATTTAAAAATTCCAATATACTCATGCATGTATTTATTTTTGTAGAGGAATTTGTATACTTTTATAAAAATTTTATTTGCTGAAAATGGTCAGTACAGGAACATCTATTTTTTAATATCAAATTAACTTTTAAATAAATTTAATCATATAGCCCTGGCATTACCGGTTTGAAATAAGAGCTTTATCTCGGGGTTAAATTTTAATTTTAGAAAATGTTTTTAAATTAATACCGGGTTTATTATCATGTTTACAAATAAAACTCTATTTTTGGTTCAAATATTCTTTTACTAATTAATGAGTAAAGAGAAGTAAAATTTTTTTGTACTATGATCATCATTGTGCTGATTTTTCATTTGAAACATCAATGATTTTTGTGATTTCCCAACAGATTCGAAATTAATGATTTCCATGGGAGAGAGTGAGAGAGAGAATTTCACATTGGTCCTGATTTTCTATGCTTACTGCTTTTAAATGGTGAATCATTAAACTATTATTTCATTCACATTAGAGTTATGAAAAATAGAACAAACAGTCCAATCAGATAAGAGCTTAAACAAAACGAAATTTCAAAGAGTGAGATTTAATAATTTCGGGGAAAAAACATGATTAATTGTTGTATCTATGGATGAGATTGCATTGAAAATTGAATAGAGGTTGCGACATGTTACACAAAAATCAGCGATGAGAAAATCCCTCTTAAAGGGTTAGCGGACGTAAAAGAGTTAGCGGACGTCTTAAAATTGTTAGAGAAACAACAGCTACTCATCGGTGCCTGTTCTTATGTCGACACCCCAATAATGCAATGGAGTGGTTAAGCCAAGGGATCTTCCAGGAAAAGGGAGAAATAAAGGGAGGATGAAGGTCTTTCCGCTTCAGAAAATTCCTCAAACGCATTATTTTTTCTAAAGGTTAAAATTAAAAAAATCTTATGAAGTTACTTGATGACAACGCCACTTAATCAATTTTTATACTTCTCTTTATTTAAACTGACCCTTTATAAAATCATAATCAAACAAGATCTGCTAATTTTACTTCTCAACAAATCCTGTGTGAAAACAATATTTTTAAGTCTTTCAACATCTGAGGCCATATAGTATAGACTTTAAACGATAACTTGTATTGATGACATTAACGATGCAATAATCGTCCCTATGCTTTTCAGATCACGACTAACAGAACTAGTCAATTTTAATCTTCCTTTGTCTCCATGACCTCCCGTGATGGAACAAGCTCCTGTGTCTATCTTCCCCCAAAACCTACAATCTTCATACTTTCAAGTCTAATCTCAATAGACATCTCAGTTCCAGCAGTTGAGTTCCCCTTTATGCTTCTCCTTTATTTATTTATTTATTTTTAACTATATTCTTCCTGGCTGCATGCGACCACTTGTCATAAGATAAAAAAGCATGCACACAATGTTGTTGTTTGTAAGTATTTCAATAAATGATTTTTTGGAAAAACCTACTTAGTAATTAAATTTCTGTACATTACAGGTCTTCGGACCTTATGCACCCATTCCAAAAAAAAAAAATTGTATGGAGGAGAGCCGTCTAATTCACAGGAAGGTGAAGAAAAAAGAAAAAAGATTTCTTCACCTTCCTATTAACGATACATGTGATCAAGATATTTATACCAAATAGCATCCATTTGATTGAAATATAGGCCTATAATCATCAGATTGCCTGCCGAACACATAAAGCTTTAGCTTTGGAGGTTATCAATATTGACATTTGTCACAATCTTTACGGAAGAGAGAGAGAAGTGAAAATTATTAGGCTTAAAACAAAAATGTGAGTATTGCGGAACATCCTACTCCAGTTATGGTGTGGAGTGTGGAGCCGAAATGTAATCTAAATAGATGATTTAACTAAAGTCCCTAATCTAATTCAATAGATATCGGACCACGATGATGAAATAAAAAACAAATTAAATGTCTGATTCTGGGGCAAAGCATAACTGAAGCTGAATAAATTGAAGATAAAAAGCATGCACACAACAAAGAATCCAGAAAGCCTATATGAAACAATGAAACTTCAGTACAAAAGTCTTGAAAAACAGCCCCTCACCGTTTTTATGTACGATGGTGCCCTTTATCATAAAGCCAAATTAGTAAGAAATATCTTGGCTGAAAAAAGTGTGGGCACCTAGCTATGTTCTCCGGGATGAACCTAGATACTAGAACTCATCAAAATATGAAATCAAATTACTTTTATGAAGAGACGAGCCGAAATGTAATCTAATTAGATGATTTAACTAAAGTCCCTAATCTAATTCTACAGATATCGGACCACGATGACGAAATAAAAAATAAATTAAATTTCTGATTCTGCGGTAAAGCATAACTGAAGCTGAACAAATTGAAGATAAAAAGCATGCACATAAAATATTACTGTTGTTGTTTGTAAGTATTTCAATAAATGATTTTTGGAACTGAAAAACCTACTTAGTAATTAAATTTCTGTAATTACATAACGCACAGTTCTGTGGCATCCAGAGGTAAATTAGATGAAATTTTAAAATTATAAAAAACTTGAGTTTTAAAAAATACCAACAAGAGAAAAACGTGTAAATAAATTTCTTACAATTTAACGCTCGTATAAAACCCGCCTTCAAAAAGATATTTAATTTACTTGTCGCTTATTGGTAATCTGGCTTTTGCAATGTATGGAACATCACTTAATTCGAATTTATTATTTACTTTTTTTTATTGAGTTTTCAATTTTAAAAGAAAAAAAAAAGATAAATAAATACAACTGTATTTTTTTCTTCTACGTATGTTTTTATAAAAAAAAACATTTTGACAGGATAAGTGTGTCTGTCCTATGGGTTAACGACCACCAATTTTAGCCAAGCGAGAAAAGACGGATCGTAATATAGATATCCATGTATGTGTGTAGGAGGAGTGAAAGAGAGAGTGTGTTGTTTGTAGGCGGATGCTGTGAGAGCGAGAGAGAGAGAGACAGATTCTGGAGCCTGAAGGACTGAAAGGACAATCCAGCCAAAGGAACAGCTGGGATATAAATTGACAAGTGGGAGCGACACAATACAAAGGAATGCAGCAGGAGAGTTGAGTTGAGTGTTCCAGAAGACCAAAACACAAACACCTCGCACGTCTCCTTTAAACATCCAAATCGTTATTCGTTCTCTTTTTTATTTTTTCTATATTATTTTCAAATAAAAAAATGAAAAAAGATATTTTATGTCTATCATACAACACATTTCATTTTAAATTAATTTTAATTCTTAGGCTTGCTTCTTGGATTTTAAATATTATTAATTAAGTCCCACTTGAAGTATTAAAACAAAAATCATTAAAAATCTGGTGTGCTGTGCGACAGTCACAGAAAGAGGCAGACCAGTCCCGAAAGGGACTGATTTTTGGGGAGTAGAGAGGTGAAGGGCCTCTCACTCACAACAATGGAACCGGGTTGATGGCAATTACGCTAGATACCGGTACTGGGGTTGGTGCGTGTCCGCGTGCACGATGCACCAGGGATAACTAAACGGGGAATGTTTTTTTTTTGTAGGCTATTGAGGGTTTTTATGCCGTAATTTAAGGATTTTCCCTCAAATAAAAAAAAAAGCGACAGTCACACCAGATTTTTTGTGTCGACATACCGGTATAATTAGTTTCCGACAGTATGGTACATTCGAATTTCAAGATGTAAAATTTATAAGATTGGTAACATATTTATATTTTAATAAGATTTAAACTTTCGACCATTGGTTCTCGTTGAAACATTTTTAAATTAATACTAGGTTATTTGTTTCAAAGGTTTTATTAATTAAAAAATTAACACTTGATACGTATTTCGACAATTCCTTGTCATCATCAGAACATATTCTATACAACAACATTAGAATGTAATCACTTCTGATGATGACAAGGAATTGTCGAAATACGTATCAAGTGTTAATTTTTTAATTAATAAAACCTTTGAAACAAATAACCTAGTGTTTAATTTGTATATTTAATTTTAATTTTTATTTATATTTTGTTACCATGGCAACCATTTCTCCTATATTTCTATGAAGTACAAGAGTGGCCCACGGGGCTTGGAGTAGTTGGTAGCGTGTCTACCTTCTATACCGAACGTCGCGGGTTCGGACCCCAGGCAGTCCGATAATTTTATTTAAGGCATTTGGATACCAAATGACTTAAATCAAAATGCCTGGACCCCAATATGTATAATAATCATTAACGGATATCGTTTAAAGTCTTAAATGGCCTAAGTTGCCGAAAAGACTGTGTGAATGAGTGTGTGAATGTGAGCGTGAATGAGAAAAAAGTGTGAATGTTTAAAAAAAAAAAAAAAAAAAAAAAGTACAAGAGTAAAGTGGTCTTCAGAAGATTTCAATGACAAAATGAGAATATACATTTTAAAGACAGACAGACCATGTCGCGACAATCACTTTTTCGGACTCAAAATCACGACATAGAATTTTTGACATGAATCCAATACTTTCTCTCTCTATATATATCTATATATATATATCTCTATTATATATGCATATTAACAATTATAGATAAATAAATAAAACGAGGTTAAGTTTCAAAAGGATTTTATTTTAGCTTATGGTCATTTCGACGTTAATATGTCATCTCCAGAGTTTTGACACAAACTGACGTCAATGTGCTAAAATAAAATCCTTTAAAAACTTAACCTCATGTTATTTTTCTATTAATATAATTAAATGTTAATTTAATTTTTTTTTTTTTTTTTTTTTTTAAATTCTTTATTTCTCGGCTGTAGCACGAAGCCATTCAGCCCTCCGATTTTTTCTCCATACAATTTTTTATAAACTTTGCATATAAAAGTAATATAATCATAAAAACATAATATAAAATAGGTTTGCGAAAAACATAATAGGAAATACATGTCTATAACTTACATTTTTAGTAACCACATCGTATCAAATAAACATTATAAAAAAAACATGCTAGTAATTAAATCATTTCAAATAACACTTTTAGAAAAAACATACTAGCAATAAATGAATATAAACAAAACTTTTAGGAAAGAACATAATAGAAAATAAATTTTAGAAAAACATGATAGAAAATAAATGTCTATAAGATACATTTTTAGTAAATACATGGTAGAAGATAAACATTAGAAGAACATGTTAGCAGAACGATCAAAGTACCAATTTTCTTGCGGTTTCATATTGTTATTTTGCAGGCTGTGATGAAGTGGTATAGTTCTTCTAGGTCTTCTGGTTGCGGCGATTTCAAGAAGTGTTGAAGTGAGGTGGGGTCTCGAAAGTTCGGGTTAATTTTTATTGAATGTATCTGACGGTAATAATCGTATAGCGGGCATTGGCAAATAATGTGGAACGGTGTTGCTGGATTGATGGTGCATTGGCATATTGAAATTTAATTTTTTAAAATTCTATAAATATTTTTTTTTTTTATTCATATAACATATTTAGAAAATAAATTTATTAATCAAGCTTAAATAGAGATATTTTAAGAAATATCGATTTCAAATATTTCGATTAGTAGTAGCCTATAATTATTTTGAATATTGAGTCTTTATCCGAAAGTCGATTACCGATAACCCTATCTATTAGTTTATTGGGTATTTTTTTTAAGAGATTATTTAACTTTTTTTTTTTAATTGACCAATTTATTTTTACTTAATGGATTCACCGTTCCCGTTTGCTTGAAGGTAGGCAACCAAATTGACCAGGGAAAGAAAAAAAAATTCTTTATAAAAGGCCGATCAGAAATAGAAAATTTATTATTTTTTTCATTTAAATTTATTTCTTCCGAGTTTATAGGTATGGACCATGTGTAATAATAATAATAAATATGTAATAATTATTAGTTATATATAAAAAAATATAATGAGTTGCTTAAAATTATATATAAATTTATTTTCAACTCTGAGGATGAGGCATATCTGCACCGAAACGTCAGGTGAGAAAAAATTCAAATGAAAAATGAGGCCCTACATCTTTAAACAATTTTTTTTCTTCTCGTCTGACCCTTATGGTTGCTTACTTTACAGGCTAAAATTTTATTAATTAAGAGTAAATTGATTTATTTAAAAAAAAAAAATTGTTAAATAATGTATCTGTTAAAAAAATTATGAAATCACAAATTCGCCATTCTCTCTTTTCATTCTAGAAAATAAACAAAACAAATGAATAATCAATAAAATTTGCAAAATATAGTGGCATTCCAAACATCATTAAATGGTATTTATTTTGCAAAAAAACAAAAAGGTTTTTCTATTTGTTTATAATTTTTTTTACACACAACATGAATTAAATTTCACACTTGGTTAATCTCACTCGGCAAAATAAGATATATATATATACATATAGATAGATAATTAAATCTGTGTTATTTGTATCTGGCCAAAAAACAAAAATCGTTAATTAAAATGAAAATTAAAAGAGCAACAACTCAAAGACAAACAAACATTTAGGATTTTTTTTTTTTTTTTTTTAATGTTTTTATTTCCGTTAATTAAAAAGACTGAAATTATATGCAGTACATTTAAACACAAAAAAATTAATTCATAAGAATTTGTTGTTGTTTTTTGGTGTAGCTCGTAAAATCCATGGCATGACCTGAATTTTATCATAAATTCATACCCATGCAAAAAGATTTATTTTTAATATAGAACGTAAATATTATATAAAATTTTTGAAGAAAATTAATCCAATTATCATTAATTGTAAATGTTGAATTATTTCAATGAAAAAATATACTATCAATTAATGCAGAAGTACGCATGGACGAAACTAGATAATTTGTTGTAGATATTTTGAAAGTTTTGAAGATTGGGAAAGTGAAAAAAATTTCAATTACAATATACTCCCTTTGGGGTGTTGTATTATAAAAGTAAAATCAATCATTGATTCATTTTTAAAAATTCATCCCTTTAAAAAACATAATTTAATTTTCCTTTCCATATTTTAATATAAAAATAAATCTCTTTTTTTTCATATATCGATTATATATATAAATGCAAAAAAAAATTATTCCCCACCCACTCTATTAAATTTATATAATTTTATATACTTAATGAGAAATAAAATACAAGTAATCTCCCCACACCCCCGCCAATTGTTCATTTACAAACAAGCTAATATGTTTAGTAAAATTTCAAAGAGATGTTTAATTTTATTAATTAATTTCAGAGTCATCAAAGCAAATATTATAAAATGTTTTTCACACATGTATTTTTATTTTTATATATGCAACAAATATTTTATATGAAAAAAAAAAAAATTTACAAGCCAGAATACATTATGAAATCCTTAAAAATGAATTGGTAAACGTTATAAGAGGATTTAAAAAATAAAACATGGTAGGGGAATATAATATAATAAAAAATACATCCGAAATAGGCCTAAATATTTACTCTTATCCAGAGAACCGAAAGAAAATAACCTTTTAAGAGATAAAAAATTGCCGCTCTTAACCGGAATTGTTATAAACGTAGGTGGGGAAGAGTTTCTTTCCATTTTAATGTCTTTTCTTTGTGATTGAAGACAAAAGAAGTCTGACCTAAGACAACCTTATACCTATTGATTTTGTTGAAACACATCTTAATTAATTTAGATACAAGTACTTGTATACCGTACGGTACATGTTGCTTCTACTTGTGTTTAATTCTGTTTTAATTTTAGTCTAATTCCACATCCGTTACTCAAATGATTAGTCGGCTACACTTAGGGCATATCCTGATATGATCTTTAGGAATTAAGGGCTGATTCCGCTGAGCGAATGATTTTAATTAGGAAATGAGGAGTGGAATTCCACCTAGATATATCAGACAGAAGCGAATTTAACCCCTTAAGCCCTTTGGTCGCCTCTATTATCTTATTACTTAATTATTATTACGTTGATTATCTATTGAGGGTCTATAGTGTATTCAATAATCTATTAAAATGGATTTTCTGTTTTGCAAATCAATTGATGTATTTTAATTTAAAAAATAAAAAATTATGATTTGAAATATGAGATAATTAAATTCGTCCGAGATTGCATTGAGAAGCTTTGACTTTACTTTCTCTTACCTCTATATATATATTAATATATAGAGAGAAAAAGTAGTTGATTCATGTCAAAAATTCGATGTCGAGATTTTGATGGATATACACGTTTTGAGGTCCTCTGAATCCAAAAAAGTGGTTTTCGCGACATGGTCTGTCTGTGTGTCTGTCTGTCTGTGTGTGTTCAATTTTAAGCATGAAGGAAATGAATAGGAGGTTGAAATTTTATATTTAAGTTTGACACCTCCCCGGAGCGTGAAAATAAGCTTTTAATCAAAATCGGCCAAAAAGTACCTCATTACTGATGTAGTTTTTCAGTTTTTTTCGATTTTCTCAAAATTCGCTCCAACGATTTTGATTAAAATTCAAAAATCAATTATTTTTTAGAATCTCTTTAAAATGTGTATTATTATTTTGCCATTGAAATATTCTGAAGACCACTTTACTCCTGTACTTCATAGGAAGGATAGGAGAAATGGTTGCCATGATAACAAAATATACTCTAAATATTTCTATTCATACTTATAAATTTTACATCTTGAATTCTAATATATCGGCGGAAACTAAATATATGTCGACACGAAAAATCTGGTGTGACAAGCACAGAACACAACTTTCGATTACCGAAGGTAAGAGAAAGTTGTGTGCTGTACGCGGTCCTTTTATTATATAATATTATATGATTAGCAGTATTACTAATTAGAATAAGCAAGTTTCTACAATACTATAGCTTAACAAATGCCAGAAACATGTCCTGAAACGAACTAAGGGAAAGAAGGGAAGCCCATATTTTAGGCGTCATTATAGCTGATATTAATTTACATTATTAAATACAAAATTATTATTTATTTTTCGGCATCGGAGGCAATTTGGACTGAGTCCCATTGATTGGTAGTCAATAAATTGAAATAAATTTTTATCGCATAGGACGAGATGCAAACCCTGAATCCTAGTATAAGAGGCAAGAACTCAACCACTGTGCTACGGCTCAGGTGCAATTGAGGTCTTGAAAATTGATTTTATAATTTATTTCTTATATTCCTATATTCATACTATTAAAAGATCATTAACATAGCGCGGTTTGAAATGAGGGCGCCACAATATAATTTTTTTTAGAGATGATTCTTCGAAAGGCTTTTGGTTAGCCCTTTTCAAAGATCCCATCTATACACCTAATAAGTAATTGTAACTTTAGCATACATCTCACACGCTAATTAATGTATAGAAATGAACTTGTATATTTAGTTTAGTTCAACTAATTAGATTTGACTGGTATTTACCTAATATTAATAGCAGATAGGTATGCTTTGTTTTAATTATAGCTAATAACTATATTAACTTCGTTGAAAATGATTCAAATTCTTTCCACTATGAATGTCAAATAGAGATTTATCAATGCACATAGAGCTTGTTCGATTTAGTTTTGTTGTAGGGATATATCGCTATGAATTACTGGCGGATCATTTAATGCCGGTATGTGGTTATTCGGAAAAAATGTCTTTAAACGAGGAAGTTCTAAAGAACCGGAATACAACATAAATTCGTTTGAATATCCATGCTAAAAGATAGACAACCCAAATAACTACGCCTGAGTTTTTCTAGAAATTAACAACTGATAACTTATTTTTATTATACAACAAAAAAAAGTTGCACCTTTATAATTGAAATTAATGAACAATTGAGAAAAAGAATATAAAATAAAGTTTTCAAATTATTCTTTATACCAGACTGGTTTAAAATATTAATTCACTAGAAAAATTAAAAAAATAATTTTGAAAAAATCTTTATTTAGAAAATAAATCTTCTAATTTGACCCTGTTATGCATTAGTGTGTCAAGCGCCAAAAAACTAAAAATTGAGTTAAGCACGGAATATTGTTTTAAATGCTATAATTAATAGTTTTTTTTTTATGAAATATGTCCTAAAAAAATTTATATTTAATGTTACTTGCACAATTGACAAAAAAAATTATATAGAATCCAATGAAAAAAAAAAACTTTATTTTTAATTTTCTCAAAACTCGGTAGGTGGAGCTTGACACACTAATGCATAACAGGGTCCAATTAGGATATAAGAGGAGACATAATAGCAAGTGGCGTTTCTATCCATTATTATTAATTATATGATCAAATTATTTATTTTGATCAAATTTCGAATTCTGGAATTAGTTCAAATGCAAGGGGAAATTAATATTTTAATATTATAATAACTAAATATTAATAGAATAATATTCTAAAATAGAGAAATCTCTAATTGATAATTTGTGTTAATAATTACTATTTTCCCTAAATTCCATTACAATACAATCCTAAAGAATATATCGGTATATTTTAAAATAGTTTAAATCATAAAGCGAAATACATATAAAATTAATTCACCAATAAAAACTTGAAACATATCACCTAGTGTATTATTTAATCCAATGTTTCAACTAGACGTAGGATTTAAATTTTAGTTAAAAAGTTTATCGCCAATTGTCCTGTTAATTGAACTGATTCGTCTGTCGTTTTACTTACTATTAGAAGATAAAAATTTATTTATACTCATTTAATATTAATAATTTTTTGATTTATTGACAATATGTAGTCTAATCTATTAATAATAATTTATCTAAATATATACCATTATTCTAGATTATAACCCGTTGATCGTTCTTGAATGTTTAACCAGTTTAATCGAGTAATCGACTGTAATAAATTAATGGGTTGTTTTTTTGGCCTTTGATATCCTAATGAGAAAGAGAGAGTGAGAACTCGATCATTCTCATTTAATAAGTTTTGATTAATTTAAATTTCAAAATATGAGGATTATTGTTTAATAATTGTAACATGGGTTGCTGGAAATAGGCAACCCACTTGATCTATTCACTAATTCATTGTCCAAGATCGCCATACGGGATTGTTAATTGTTAGCATTCTATCTACAAAAATTACTAATTTCGTATAAATAGCCAGACTAGATAACTGTTTTCAAGGTTTACTAATGTTTTGCAGATGTTCGAACAGGTTATACAATAAATGAATGCAATTATTGTGGGAAATTTTTATTTTGATTGTCGACTGTTTGCAAAGAAGAGTTTCGGTTACAGGGAACTGATTATCAATGGAGTAAGTCAGTCCCCGAGTAAAAATGATCGTCCGCAGCAGTTCTGCATAGTGAACCTTTAGGGAAACACAGGTATATACACGCCCACACCAGGGACACACAAGGATACACACGCCCGCATCAGGGACACACATTTTTCTTCTGGTCACTTTCGATCTACTGTGCGGGCGTGTGTATCCCTTTGTGTCCCTGGTGTGGGCGTGTATATACCTGTGTTTCCCTAAGGGTTCACAATACAGACCTTCTGCGGGCGTGTGGATCCCTCGACCATTTTTAATCATTTTTACTAGGGTCAAACAGGTTACACAATATTTTAATGCAATTACTGTTTGCAAAGTACAGTTTCGGTCACAGAGAACTGACTCCCATGATGATCATTTACACAATAATTTAATGCAATTACTGTCGGGAATTTTTATTTTGGTTGACGACTGTTTGCAAAGTCCAGTTTCTGTCACAGAGAACTGATTCCTATGATCAGTTTTCTGTAACCGAAACAGTACTTTGCAAACAGTCGTCAAAATAAAAATTCTAGACAGTAATTGTATTAAATTATTGTATAACCTGCTCGAATGCCTGCAAAACGAAAATAGACCTTCACTTAATTTTAATTACAAATATTACGGTAAAACCCTTTTTAAATAAACTATTTTATGAAATTCGAAATATTTTTTAAAAAGATTATTTTGTTAATTAACAACGATCAAAAACAATTTTATTTTAATCAATGATCAATTATTTAGCAATTCAAAATGGTGGTTTATAAAATAAAATAAATAAATAAACACAAAATTAGTCAATCAAAAATATATGATTCATATTCAATCTCAAAAAAAAAAATATATTTTCCTCTTGGAATATCCATTCAACCATTGAGTCAAAAAGAGATTTGAAGTTGATCCTTTTCCCCTCCCCTCTCACTCTTTCCTTCCTTCCTATTTAAAGTTTACACTACATATAAAAGCGCTTTTCGTCCCCAGGCAGTGGAAAATTTAGTCAGGCCGTTGACAATGCAGTGAAATAAATGGCCTGTGTGACTCTGAATTGCATTAGCCAAGAAAATATTGAACTGAGTGATCACTCTAACGTCAAGAAAAAAAATCCTCTTCTAAAATTGATGATATAGTAGAATAAGAAAATTATTACATAAATATATGTCTAAATATTGATTGAATTTCTAATTAAACTATAAAATTTAGTAAAATAATCAAAATCAGTTAACAAAAAATACAAATTTAATTATGGCTGTTGATATTTCCAACGCTTTTCGTGCTTATCAACAAAACCTGGAGGTCTTATTAAATACACTGTATATCAGTGGTTTCCAAACTTTATGTTAACACGCCTCCCTTAAAAATAATTAATCTCATGACGCCTCCCCTCCCCCCATTTTAATAAATAATACAACAACAATAATTTTTAATGCTAAAAAATATAAATTTATATAAAAGTATTTTTTTTATTTATTCTTATTTATATTTTAATTAAAATTAGCAATCATTTGGAATATCTTACTTTTCTACCTAATGAAAAAAATCCCTACAAAATTCTGCAAGGGATTCGATGGTTACCTAAGTTACCCAGTGTTATTATTATCTGTTTATGAGAGTTACGAAATCTTCAAAAGTTAATTCCGCCCCAGTAATAAGAAATTTTAGAATGACTATGACCTACATATTATGATGATGTTGAGACCGAAACAGTGGCGTCATTTGGGCATTTGCCCCCCCCCCCCCAAGACTCTGATTTTTATAAAATTTTATATTATTCTAAATAAAATACTTCAAAATATATCTACGAGTATACAAACTGTACAAAATTAAACAATTAATTAAATTTAATTCAAATTTAAGTACCTATTTGCCCCCGGGTGTGGCGTAGTAGGTAGCGTGCCTACCTCCTATACCAAACGTCGCGGTTTCGGACCCAGGCAGTCCGATGATTTTATTTAAGCCATCTGGATACCAGATGGCTTAAATAGAAATGCCTGAACCCACAATAAATATTTTCAATACAACGGTTATCGTCAAAGTCTTAAATGGCATAAGTTGCCGAAAAGACTGTGTGAATCTGTGTGTGAGTGTGAGTGTGAATGAGAAAAAAGTGTGAATGTTTAAAAAAAAAAAAAAAAAAGTACCTATTTGTAAGTAAATTTTAAGAAAAAAAATGTTTGCCCTCCCCCCCCCCTATAATACAAATTGAAAAAAAAATTTCCTTGAGTCTAAAGTTAGATACGACAACCACCATCTGAACAAGATGATGAGTTTTCGTCAAATTTGATTTCAAAATTAACATAATGTTAAACCATCCGCTCTTATAGAGTGGGAGCACTACGTCTCGCTAATTAGTTTCTCAACATCCATGCAATGATTCATTAAAGATTAAACCTCTTCCTCCGACTTAAGTATCAATTCATTTCCCTCTAGGGATTTCATACTTGGTTCTAAGAGAAAGAGAGTGAAGTGGGGAGGGGGGGGGGGGGAAGGAGGAGATAGATACATGTAAGAAGTAAATGTCTCCTCAATCATAATTTTAGACTTGGCTAATTGATTAATTGTGAGGTGGAAAAAAAAAAAATTAAAAGAGCGAGCAAACAACATTTTTTTTAACAAGTTATATGTTTAGACACGTACTAAAGTTTTTATTTGACAATGGATATTCATTCAATTAATAGAATTAAAAAATTGCATTAATTATACGGTTAAAAAAAAGGCCCTCTATGCTCAACAAAAGCTGAGGAGTCAATAAACGATAGAAAAAGGCTCTAGATTGGACTTGATTATAAAGTTTCATCGGTCAAAATGCTAAAGGAAACAAAACTTTTCTGATACAATCAATAAACTAATTAGCAGAAAAAGAATAGAGAATTCCACTTTCATCGAAATCGGTTCATAATTATGGAATGGAGGGGGCAAAATATAAAATTAATAAAGAAGAAATTTTCAATTTTAAAATTTGCTTAAAATTTATTTAAATACAATGTCAGAATCGATTGTGTCTAAAATTAATCCATCTCGAGAGTCGACGGCGGCGACGCCCCAACCCTTAGGGCCCATAAGGGTGCTTTGCACCCCGGTAGTTAAATCTAATAGGGGTAGTAAATTATTGGCAAATTGAAAATTAATAATATATTTCGTTTATGTTTGCAAAAATAAAAAGCAAATATGATTAGAGACAAAATGCATTTACATAATAACTATAATAATCTGGTGTGACTCAGCGCACAGTACACAACTTTCTCTTACCTTCGGTAATTGAAAGTTGTGTTCTGTGTTTGTCGAATCAGATTTATTGTGACGACATATAATTAGTTTCCGGCAATATATTAGAATTATTTTTACTTTTCCTATTTCATTTCCTCTTAAGTACAGTGAGGGGCAATATTAAGTCCCACCCAAGCGTTTTCTACTTGTGATTATTTCAATATTATATATTTTTAATGGTTCAAACCTATAAAATTTCCAATAAAGATTTTTATTTTTTAAAAAACAATTAAATAATTACAAGTAGAAAACGCATGGGTGGGACTTAATTTTGGCGCTCACTGTACAAGAGTAAATATGTGCTTGAAACAATTTTGATTTTAAAAAGAACCTAAAAAATAATTGACTTATGGATTTTAATCATAATCGTTGAAGCGCATTTTGAGAAAAAAAAAAAAAAAAAATTATTGTACATTAGTAAAGTACGTACAAGTAATTGTTGGCGAATTTTATTTAAAAATCCTTAGTGGGATACCTAACTTAAATATAAAATTTCAACCTCGTAGCTCATTTTCTTGATACATTATTTTGTCCACAGACAGACCGACAGGCAGACAGATCATTTTGTTCCATCCACTCAAAACGTGTATATCCATCAAAATCTCGACATCGAATTTTTGACATGAATTCAATACTTTCTTTCTATATATAAAAAAGAGAAAGTAAAAAAATAAAAACGTCAAAACAGAATGATATTACTAATTTTATATTTATTCTAACGTCAAACATTTTTTTGTTAATAAATTAAGACATTGCACACAGACAGTTCATTAAGTTAAAAAAAATTTCCATTGATTAAACCCACCCATTTAATTGAGAAACAAGTCAGATATCATATTCTAAAACGTTACATATCAGTATTCCTTCTCACGCAAAAAAAAAAAAAAGTTTAAATTTAATTGCATGCAAACCGAGTATCCCTCATTTTTTTCCACAAGAATGGTTTGGCATGGCTTTTATAGCTTAGAAAAGTAAAAGATCCAACTTTTTAATAAGGTATGAAGTCATGTCTGTGCATAATTTGCCACGCACTAGCAAGCAGACATTTGACAGCAATTGGTATGTAACTTTTTGATTGGTTCAAACGAAAAAAAAAGAGAAGAAACCAAATGTTTATGGGGAAGGATGTCTTTAAAACTTTGAATAAATACGGATCTGGGTCTAAAACATATATTCGATTTATCAATTTTATTAATTAAAAGTAGTATTTTTTTTATTTAATATGAATTAAAAGTTTTTTTTTCTACTAATAAAAATACTATAAGAAAGATTTTTTTCATTGATTGAGAGATAAAAGTAACAAAAAATATGATAAAACGAGATGACGAAGAGAAAGACTAATCAGTCAGTTGGGATAGACTACTCTAAATAAAGACAATGTTTCAACTAAGTAAAGCGGAAACGTTTTCTTATATTAGGATAGAGTCTAACTGGAAAATGGGAGCCTCCCCGGAAAAGAGAAGACAGTTGAAAATAAACAAAAAATCTTTAATAAACATTATACCAGGTATTGGACTGCACCCACACTCTCATTTTACTATTTTTTTTTAAATGTTGAATTAATTTCGCCTAAGGATATTATTATTTCCATAAAGTGAATAGTTAACTTTTTACTTGCTTCAAATACGAATTACGTTTCCGTGTCATTTACATAACTTTTGCTCGAAAATTCCGTAAAAGCTTATTCAACTCTAATCAAGAAAAAAATAGTGAAAATTCATAGTTGAAAATATTTAATAGAACAAGGGGAAAAGAATATAAAATCAATAAAATAAATAAATATTATGAAATATGAATGTTTTTTTAACCAACATTATAATTAAACAGACAAAATCAAAGTAATTATTTACCTCTTTTTTATCGATTTATTAATTATTATTATTATTATTATTATTATTATTACGTAGTACTTTTATTTTCAATTTTCATTTCAGTATTTTTGAAAAGAAAATTTAAAAAAATTTAATAAATACCATTTTCTGATAAACAAATATTCTATAAATATGATATGAAATAATAATTAATAGGAGCTATATTTTACGTATAGTATTATATGTAAAATATACTCGCAAATTAATTAAGTCATAGGCTCAAGCTAGGCTTTAAATTTGAGTTTGGTTTTTTGTTTTGCGGACCACTTTGCGCTCCTTTGTGAGTAGTGACCGGGGGATGATGCCCCCTTGCCCCCCCCCCCCTCGCTACGCCTGAAGTCGTGGCGTACCTAATAAAAATTCATAGTTATCAAATAATAATTACTATGCGGAAAAACATTGGAATGTGGATAATTGGAATACCAATATGATATTCCTGCCTAAAAAAATCATAAATTAATTTATTTTAGATGCCAAAATTTGCAACCAAAATAACTTTCAATCCTAACTGATAAAAAATAACAAAAAAAAAAAAAAAAAAAAACGGTGGAGTTCAACTACGATAATTCTCACTCACCAATGATAGATGTGAATAATTCCGGCTGAGGCTGAAGCAATACATCGCTGATTCTGAAACAAAAAAAAAAAAATTATTATAAAAAAAATATATTTTAAGTTATAATATTGTTAGTGAACAATTCATATAAATTTTTATGGTTTGGATAAGAACAAACTTGGATTGAAAGGCAAAAAAAAAAAAAACATTCACCTACTACCCCAAAGAGCGAAAGAAAAACTTTTCTAATAAAAAAGGATAAAAACATTTTAATAATAAAAGTCAACAATGATTAAAGAAGAAAATGAATTTTTCATCTATCCTCTAATATAATACATTTTTTTCTTAAATTATTGATGATCCCTGAAACTTGATCCTTGATTTAATCCTTTGGGACTTATTAATTAATACTTGGAATGCTTTTGGCTAAAAAGGAAGATTTCTCTCTAGAGGGTTTAAATATTAAATTTAAATGGAGTCTAATTAAATAAGGAAATTATTCTTTAAATAAGAGAGAAAAGTAGAATACAAATAGTGAAGGAAACTTTTTCTTATGTCGTAATAATTTTATATAGAATTGGAATGGGTAAAGAAGAGGTCGGCAAATTCTTTAATTAGATATTGTATCATTTATCATTTGAGAAGAAAGCTGTAAATTCTATATAATAAAAAGATGACAAACTTGTAGTTTTATTTTAAAGGAATTTTTGAACAAGGGTGGGGAAAGAGAGAACGCCATCCCCCTTCCTGGGAAATCAATAACTGCTGATCTAATTGCAGAAAAAATTAATATGAATTTTATGAAAGGAAATATATGATAGAAAAATGTTTTCTGGATGATTGTATGGGACCACTGCTCATCCTAGGGTTTTGGACCATTTCCAAAAAAAAAAACTCCCCCCCCCCGGAAGAATTTCTGCGAGCCGTGAGTGTCCCTCATCCTGAGGCTAAAATGTGATTGATTTAAGAGATTATGTTTTTTTAATTTTGCTATTTTGGCTATTGAGGCTATTAAGGGATTCAACACATTAAATATATTTAATTTTCAATATACCGATGACCACCGGGGGACGTTCCACACGCTCGGGGTCACCCCAGGTTTTGCCACCCGCTTAACCACAACGATTGGCGTTGCTTTACTTCGTTGGCAGGCTCCCCGGCTGGACATATATTGCCTTCCACACCATATTGTTTATGAAACAAATTTGTTAATAATTTTTTTTTTTTTTTCTTTCCCCCCCCCCCCCCCCCCCCCAACACACCCCCCACCCCAACACCACCCCCCTTCTTCTCTTTCTTTTTTCTCCTCTTTCTTTTTCCTTTTTTTTTCCTTCTTTTTTTTTTTCTTCCTTTTGGAAATGGATTCATAGGTTCAATTATCGAGTGATCTCATGCAACGTACAGTGAGGGACAATATTAAGTCCCACCCATGCGTTTTCTACTTGTGATTATTTCATTGTTTTTAAAAAAAATATTACATATTTTTTAATAGAAACTTTCATGGCTCAAACCTAGAAAATTTCCAATAAAGATTTTCATTTTATTTTATAAAAACAATGAAATAATCACAAGTAGAAAACGCATGGGTGGGACTTGATATTGTCCCTTACTGTACCAGAAAAAATAACATTTTTATTATATATTTATTAAAGAGTTTATGAATTTTTAGCTCTTAGAGTTTTTGAGATAATTTGGTCAAGCGTTTTTAGATTCCAGCACACAGTGGGGGTACCGCTGCAATTTACGGAAAGAAATTAAATTTCTACACCCTTTTAAAAGCTTCTCTACAAAATAAAAAAAATTTCATGGCTCTAGCCTTTATAATTTCTGAGATATTTTGGAACGGACAGAGGAGAGAGAATTGACAATTACAATATATATATAGAAGTTTATTGTTTTTAATATATTAAAAAAAAAAATTAGATGAAAGTCACCATGTAAACGGTTTATATCCAGAGAAAAAAAAACTAATTTTATAAAATTGCTAAATCATTTAATTTATTTTACACAAAATTATATGGGATTAGATAAGTGAGTTGAGCTGCTAATCAAATTCAAATTCGAACAATCAATACATTCAGGTTCAAATCTAGCTTATCGCAAAAAACTATTTTGATTAATGTTGCTTTGGTTAATAAGAAAGAAAGAAAGAAAAAACAGATCTTCCCTCACTAACAGATAGCATCCCCAGCCGTTCGTGTGACGGAAACCCTCACAGAAATTAAAACCATCCATCAAAGTTGTTTAAAAAGTAATTTATAGTTATTAAATAATAATAATAAATAGAAAGTACTATCCGGGAAAACATAGGAATGTCGATAATTGGAATACCACTATGATATTCCTGACTATATATTAATTTATTTTAGATGCCAAAATTTGCAACCAAAACAACTTTCAACCCTAACTGAAATAAGAGTAATGATCGTGCTTCATTATTAGAGATTATTCTAACTCAGATAAAAATAAGTAGGCCTAAATGTAAATTTTTTGAATATTTAATGACCGAAAACCTCCCTTCTATAATTTGGAAATAATGGCGTATGAGTAGAAATTAATTAAAAGGGTCGGAAAGATTAGAATATTTCTCTTAATCAAGCGTTTCAATTAAATCATTAAACTTTTTACGTATGATTTTAATGATTCATTTAATCAAGAGCTCATAATATTATAATTCATAAATTATCGTTATATTTAATATTAGCCCACCTACGGACAGACGAACAATCAGCAATCTATATATATATAGAGAGAGATTTTTTTATAATCCCTAATGTCAAACTAATTGTTCCTTGAATAATCGTAAAAAAGAGCCTTCTATCTTTCAACAAGACCTTAAAACGAAACAAATTCTATTTTTAATTTATTAATTTTCATTTTATAATCAATATAAAATATCTATAAAGACCTCTCACTCTGATCAATATGCTTTCTCTATGCGGATAATAGAATGCCTGTTTACAAGTTATCTATAACTATAATAAATAATATAGCCTAGCTACAACAATCCATCAACACAGGATGGATTATTTAATTAATAAAGATATATATATATATATATATATATATATATATATAAAAAAAAAAAGTCTATAAATAACATCGATCAGAGGAGGGCAAATGATGCCAATACTAATCTCAAGATAGGCATTTTATTGTTTTATTATAAAATGGCAAATTTTATTTATAAAAAAAAAATGACATCATTTTATAGAAGGAATGGTCAAAAGGAATTAATTCAGTGAATTGGTTGTAGATTTTTTAAATAACCTATATTCGTGAATATGTATAGATAGGCCCTATGCATTGATGAAATACAAGATGTTAAAATTTCATGAAATCTAACCTTACAAATGGTCTCTATTACTTTTGGGGCGATGATAATAAACAGGTAATATTTGTAATTCTTATTGTATATAAATTTACTCTTCAAAAGTCAATCAATTTATTTAGAAAAGAGTATTTTGGATTAATAAACTTTATATATTAATAAATCAAAAAGTTAAGATCTAAAATATTTCTTTCTAAACAAAAAATATAATAAAAAGAGTTTAGTATTTACCTTAATATATTTATAGATGATTTAACAAACACATTTAAAACACTAATACACTTATTTATTAAATAAAAATCACAAAATATATAATAAAACATTTCTTTTAATCGCACGAACTGTCAAGTCACTCAACTCGTTGCCCGGGCGAGAGTCAAAGAGGTTACTCACAGAGAAGGTGCATTGGATGTTGCGTCATCAATGACATCACAAAGCAATTTGAATTTTCAAATAAATTTTAATTATTTTAATTTATATTAGGCTGGTTACACACACACCGATTTTGGACGGCCGGTATAAAATCGGCCGATATTTTATCGGTAGCAGGTGCTTGCACACTCACCGGATTTTTACCGGTCAAACAATCAGTTGCCACGAGGTGACACGAGGTGACACGAGGTTTTTTTTTTTAAACATCACACTTTTTTCCCATTCACACTCACACTCACACTCACACAGTATTTTCGGCAACTCAGGCCATTTAAGACTTTAGACTATAACCGTTGTAAATAATATAAATATTGTGGGGTCAGGCATTTCTATTTAAGCCTTCTGGTATCCAAATGGCTTAAATAAAATCATCGGACTGCCTGGGTCCGAACCCGCTAAATCAGCCATTGCAATTAACACGCACTATCAAAACTAATAACAAGTTAAAACGTGGTAACTACAATTTCACTGAGCAGTCGAGACTGGAATGGTCGGTGAAAAATCGGTGTGTGTGCAAGCGGGTATTTAGTCACGTACGCCACTAATTCCCGGCACTGCCGGCGATACAGTGGCAGTGGCGGCTGCTGACCGGTATTTTACCGGCGACGATCACCGGTCGGCGTGTGTGCAACGTCCCATTCCCACATGTGGTTCACTATTGGAATTTGGACGACCGGCATAAAATCGGCCGTCCAAAATCGGTGTGTGTGCAACCAGCCTTAGACCTAAATGTTTTTTTTTTTTTTTTTTTTAATATAAATTGTAAAACTGAATATCCCAGTCTATTTGAGATTTTTTATTTTTAATATCTTATTCTATACTTGTTTTGAAATTTTCAATAGTAGGCCTAATATTTTATATTTAGATTTTATATACTTAAATTCTGACACGTGTGCCCTTCGTGAGTGGGTTCATAATATTTTTTTCCTTTATTTTGGTATGATTAGAGTTTTTTTGAAGGGGTATATCCTCCTGAAAAGCTCTTCTACAAAACTAGTGAATTTTTAATACTCTTTGTTAATTGAAAAAAAATTAAATTTCTGTTAAAAATTAACATGTCTAAACAATGGGAAAAAAAAGAATCATAACTTTCATAAAACATAAATAATTAATTTCCAAGAGCTTCATCAAATATAAATAATTAATACTTATACAAAGTAAAGCAATTAAAATACTTTCTTTTTTTTTCAAGTTGACAACAGTGAAATCAAAAAGTTAATTTTTTATTTGATGTTTTTGAGTTGGTGTAGGAAATTATTCCAAACAAAGATATTTAATTTGAAAATTCATACACACTCTGATGAATTTTTGTGTTTTAAAATAAATGAATGGGATTTTTAATAAGATAGCAAAAGAAATATTTTTTAAGGCTATTTCATTTTTTTTAACAGATGAATTTATATTTTAATTAGTTTTTTTTATAAGAAAAAAAATTAGAAATATTTATCCTAAATAAAAATATTTTTTCAGATTATTCTAATTTTAATTTTTACTTTCTCTTACCTATATGTACCTGTATATATTAATATATAGAGAAAGAAAGTATTGGATTCATGTCAAAAATTCGATGTCGAGATTTTGATGGATATACACGTTTTGAGATCCCCTGAATCAAAAAAAGTGGTTTTAGCGACATGGTCTGTCTGTGCGTGTGTTCAATTTAAAGCATGAAGGAAGAGATTGGAATTTTATATATAAGTTAAGCACCCCCCCCCCCCTAGGGCGTGAAAATAAGCTTTTAAACAAAATCGGTCAAAAAGTACAAGTACTTTACTGATGTACTTTTTCAGTTTTTTTCGATTTTCTCAAAATTCGCTCCAACGATTTTTCAAAAATCAATTAATTTTTAGATGCTCTTTAAAATGTATATTCTCATTTTGCCATTGAAATTTTTTGAAGACCACTTTACTCTTGTATTTCATAGGAAAGATAAGGGAAATAGTTACTAAGGTAACAAAATATAAATATTTTCCCATACTTATAAATTTTACATCTGAATTCAAATGTACCGTACTGTTGGGAACTAAATATATGTGGAAACAAAAAATCTGGTGTGCTTGTCACACCAGATTTTTTTTACTTTCTCGCACAATGGTTTGAATTAATATACTTATTTTGGCTCAATCAAGTCCAAATCTTTATTATAAGCTTATATAAATGAAAAAAATACTTCATCACAAGTGAGGGGGGAGCCATCGTGCTAAGCAGATTTAATTCTAATGTGGAGGAGATAATTGGGACAAGTATACTTAGGGGACTCTAACTTGCTAAAATAGTAAGTACCGGAGTCAGTTTTAACATGAGAACTGGGAATACTAATACGGAGCTCCTCATTGCAAAGTTAGTTCCCTTCTTTTCTTTTATTATGTCCATCTAAACAACTAAAAGATATCTAATTCAGAGTCAAATGTGTCTTAAATAAGTAAAAAGGTTGTAGTCTTTTTTTTTTTAATAAATATATCTCACTAAGCAAATACCTCTGTGTCAACAAGCCATCCTTAAGGACGAAGCTACTACTGAAAGTCTCATTTAGGACATCCTCTTTAATATTAAGTAAACTTGATTCAAAATAATTACCTAGCAACAAATATATGAAAATATACAAGTGTTTATTTAAATAAGGCGTTATAATGTTTGTAAATTACTAATCAATATTAATAGTGTGTTGATTGGGTATAAATAGCGCCCCATCTCTACCCAACAGGGAAAGTAATTAAAGATGCAAAAATAAAATAAAAATCGGACTAGGCTCTTTTGAAAACTTTTATTTTGTAGAAGCCGTACGTTGATAGGAGCAGGATTCGCAATTCAGAAATTTAATTGGGAGAAATGAGAGGCTTAGGGAAGGGGGAGGCTAAATTTTGCATTAGGGGTGAGAAGACTCCTTCCTTTATTTTCTAAATAAATTTCATATAGTTTTATTATACATAAAATAAATTTATTGAATTAAATTTAAACTATCAACTGTAGGCTCTAGTCATAGGCGTAGCCAGGAGGGGGGGGTTTGGGGGTTCAACCCCCCCCCCCCTCCATGGGACCCAAGCCATGACTAGATATTTAAGCTCTATAATACAAATTATATTTCATATAGGATAAGAGAAAGTCTCTAGCTAAAAAAAACCCCCCCCCCCCCCCCCCCCCCCCATGGAACTTCGTTTCTGCCGGTGGTGCTACGACCTATTAAGTTATTTTATTCACACAGCTGACGTTTCTGCTCCTTGTTTGAACCATTCAGACCTGGCAAAAAGTCTTTATGATTTCGTATAAAACCCACCATGACGCACTCATAAAGACTTTTTACCAGCTCTGAATGGTTCAAACAAAGAGCTGAAACGTCAGCGGTGTGAATAAAATAAATTAATAAAGAAAAAAACTATAGTTGTATTCTCATTTGGTGGTACCCTCTGCTAATATTATATCACAGCTATATAATTGCGTTTTCGAGAAATCGTATTATTTTTCCAAGTCAATCAACAGAGAAGTTTGGCAGGGAGTGGAACTATAGCTTCATTCTCATTTGGTGCTACTCTCTATTAATAATACTGTTTCTCCTGAACTCTAGTGATCTTCAACAAGGATGTTCGACCTACTCTTGAAATTTTAAATCGAGTTTAGAGAATTTAGATACTGTAATTAAACAGGAATGTGATAGTATAAATCGATACTATTAGTAAATTACAAATTTATCGGAGAAAAAAAAAGGAACAAGATCTTTAAGCAGACTAATGTCCTACGAAATGGCCGTAGAAAATCACTAACAGACAGACGGGCAGAGGGATTAAGAGCCAATCTTGGAGAACGAATCGATGTTAATTCTTCAAGTCAAGGCGAAGATAGATTGTTTGAGTGTTCAGTTTAATCAGCTCCGATCTTATGACCAATCACGGTTCCTTTTCATAATAATAATACCCCCCCCCCTCCCCCTATCTCTCTTTATTTCTTCTTTTCCTATTTAACCACTCTCAAGCCTCTTTTATATTTTTTTTTTTGTTTTGTTTTCAATTGGAGGATCTTTTGCTACGAGATTCACAAACTCATTTCCTGTTTTAAGTTTTGCGGCCGTTCTATCTTTTATGGGTCGGTGATTTACTTTCGTTTTCAAACAACAAAATATCTCATATCTTATTAAGGAAAAAAAAGAGGAAATATTTTGAATAAAATCAGATATTTTTTTTTATAAACTCGAGAATATTAAGATGAGAATCTCAAGCTATGGATTTAAGGGTAATATTTTATCATATAAACACAATAATAAATTTATAGAGTATAGTCGAAGAAGCTTAAATGGGTGAGACTTTCAAAATTAATTGTATTGTTAGAATGCGAAATACTATACACATATACTTACTATACTATAAAATTTTAGGTTTCGGAGACACGAGGAAATGCCGATATTCTCAGCTCAGAGGTAGGGGATTAGGTAGTGCCAAAGGTCGAGGGTTCGCATCTTGTCACAGGCAAAAAATGTATTTAATTGAATTGGGGATACCAATCATTTGAAATAAATAGCGACAGGGTCTAAATGGCCTCAAATGCCGAAAAAGACCTTAAACAAGTTTTTAAAAAAATCTCGACATCAATTTTGACGTGAATTCCAATACTTTCTCTTTATATATTTTATATATAGGATAAGAGAAAGTAAAAAATATTATTCTCTATTTATATGACTTAAAAAAAATTAAGGCTTCTCGTATTTGATTTTTTTAATATTTAAGATAATGCCCTCAATATTCTTTTTATTCGGGTTTTTAAAAGAAAAAAAAAAGAATTTGACTAAATTTTTACTTTCTCTTACCCTATATAAAATATATAGAGAGAAGTATTTTTTTAGTGAAGTGAGATTCCAAAATTTTTTTGAAATTTTTGTTATCTTAATTGATTTTACAATGGTGAATAAATTAAAATAGTTTTGAAAAAAATTATTTCTAATTCGCTTAAAAAAATTGGTTTAAGTATTTTTAAAATCAGGGCTTTTACTAATACAATATATGTTCAAATATATTTTTTTTTGTTTTAAAGTTCTGTATCTATGATTTATTTTAATTGATTCGAGATAAATTTTTTGAATTTATAATCAATATTTCAATTTCTAATTCAAGAAAGTAAACTCTATATTTTAAAGATTTTGTTTAATAAAGGTTCACTGATTCGTTTGTTTACCGACCTGAGAGATAACATTTATTTAAGCTATGAAGTTGAAAAAAAAAACTGAGCTACATAACTTTCATTTAAAAATTTATAATTATTAATCGATAAAAATAATCTTGATAAGGTTAAAGTTTAATTTTATAAATATATTATCTAAAAATAATATATTAATAATACTGTATTTTTTTTATCATGGTCCTATACCATCTCTTTAAATTAACTTTAATAAAGTGCAGATTCATTTTTATCTCATCCAAAGATTAAAGTGATACTTGAAAACTTGTTTTGACTTCCTCCAGGGTGGTCCAAAGTGAACGAGAGATAAAACGATAAGTGAGGGGAGCTTTATTAAATAAACATTTATAATTAAACAATTCTTCTGCCGTTCATTTGTTTATATTAATATAAATTGTCTATTATTAGTAGATCTATCTTCAATCAGAGA
The DNA here is from genome assembly GCA_023213315.1 of Euborellia annulipes. Lineage (NCBI taxonomy): Eukaryota > Metazoa > Arthropoda > Insecta > Dermaptera > Anisolabididae > Euborellia > Euborellia annulipes. Next base: position 14,453 of record JAKCPI010015911.1, on the reverse strand, counting down.
GTTAATCGAGTTTGGATTCTATTGCTTTAAATTGAAAGGGAGCGTTCTAATGAGCTGAGAAATATAGTAAATATTTTATTAAAAATCTGGTGTGACTTCCTTCGATCACCGAAGGTAAGAAAAAGTTGTGTACTGTGCTGTCACACCAGATTTTTAGTGTCGAAATGTTGACTGCTTGAAATAATTTATGGTTATTTTCAAAATTTTAATCTCATATTTGAATATTTTGAGAATCCTAAACAAACACAAAATTTCATAATTGGAAAAAAAATTTTTAAATGTGTAAAATGTTTCAAAGGGGGCACCCTATTGAATCGAAATTAACATGCAAACCCCCATAGGGATTTTAAATTGGCTCTATGGAAAGAAGAGCCGGAAAATGATCAATAAAGTGTACTTCAAACAATTTTCACGAAAAATTTGTCTGATAACTTTTTAAAGAGCATCTAAAAAATTGTTGATTTATGAATTTTAATCAAAAATTGTTTGAGCCAATTTTGAAAAAATCAAAAAATGAAAAAGTACTTCAGTAAAGTACTAGTACTTTTTGGCCAATTTTGTTGAAACCCTTATTTTAACTGTCTAACTTCATGATTAAAATCGTTTTACTCCCACTCACAGACAGACTCACAAATAGACCAATTTTAAAAATCTGGTGTGCTGTCGCACAGCACACACCTTTCTCTTATCCTTCGCTAAGAGGGTAAAATATTACTAATATACTTTTTAAAAGGGTATCTAAAAAATTATTGATTTATATGAATTTTAATCTAAAAAGAAAAAGATTTAAAATCTCTTATCATGCCAACCATTTCTCCTATCTTTCCTATGATGTACAAGAGTACTTCAAAACACTTTTAAATAAAATGAGAATATACATTTTAAAGAGCATCTAAAATATAATTGATTTTTGAATTTTAAACAATTTTGTTGGAGCGAATTTTGAGAAAATCGAAAAAAACTGAAAAAGTACATCAGTAAAGTACTAGTACTTTTTGGCCGATTTTGTTTAAAAGCTTATTTGGACTGTCCGGTCGGGTACCTAATTTAAATATAAAATTTCAATCCTGTAGCTCAATTCCTTCATGCAAAAAATCGTTACACACAAACACACATACAGACAGACAAACCAATTTGCGAGACCTACTTTTTTGGACTCAGGGGACTTCAAAACATGTATATCCATTAAAATCTTGACATCGAATTTTTGACATAAGGTGCTGGCCGAAATGTTTCGGTGGAAATAAATGCCTTAAATATTTATATAGACCCTATAATATAATATAAAAAATTTTGACATGGTCGCAATACTTTCTCTCTCTATTTATTTCATATATAGGGTAAGAGAAAGTAAAAAAAGCCGCATGTAACCCCCCTAGAAAAATTAATTATTTTTTGTGAAATAAATCAGAGAAAGAGAGAGAGAGAGAGATTGTTAATTAAAATTCTATATTTGTATTTGAAATTTCGTCTCATATATTATAGGTACAAGCCCTATATGCCATATAAATGAATTGGCGCACTATCTGCCAGCACTTTACCTTCTGAAAACCATTTTTTTCTCTTTTCCCATTAGAGAGACCCACATGCGGTTGGAAGGTTTTTAATCTTTTTAACAGCCGACACATTTGTTTTGCAATTTGAAGCACCTGCCCTTGGCTCATTATCTTTCGATTCACTTCATTTTTTTTCCCCTATGCTTTTTTTTATCACCGTATAATTCAATGTAAATCATATTTAGAAATTAAATTGAATCTTTATAAAGTTTAGATACACTGTTATCAAGCAATTTAATAATATGAGATGATAATATGATTTATTTATGCAACATTTCATTTTCATATCGTGTTCCCGTTTATTTAATTACCTATATAAAGTAAAAATCCAGCTTTATAAAGGATGAGAATATGTAAAACGATTAAATAATACAAATTCTTATTTTGGGTTTAACTGTTTTATTTTTTAAAAAAATATAACGTTTCGGTCAATTATTCTGTGGGCTTCTTCAGGTAAAAATTCAGAATAAGAAGGCCACAGGGTGAGTAACCGAAACGTTGTATTTGTTAATTAAAATTTCATGCAAAAGGTAGATAAAGAAAACAAATATAATTTCTCATATACAGTATATCTGGTATATATAAGTTATATATAATTTTTTTTCTTTATTTCAGAACGTATGGAAGCTAACAAGTTTGCCCAAAATCACACAAAGAATATAAATATATATACATGAGAAATTATATTTGTCATCTTTTATTTAACCAAGAATTTATCTACCTTTTGCATGAGATTTTAATTGGAAGACTGGTTCACACTAAAATATTTGTATTTTTTAAAAATAAACCAAAGTTTAACAAAAAACCAAAATTTTTATTTAATATCAACAACTGTGAAAGCTTCTCAAGTGTAGAACAAAATCTGATTAAGGTATACTTCTTTAAATTACAAGGCTAGGAAGAGCTCTAATTAAACAAAAATTAGACAAGTGCGGACGAAACTCAGATAGTAAAATAATATTTAACGATTTGTGCATGTCTGTGGTGTCCTACCCCCCCGGGAAATTGAACCCGGGATCTCTAGTCTCGCTACCGGTTTGCACCAGGCCACCTGGATCCTAAGACTAGTAAAGTACGATTTGAGACATTTCAGATATCTGAAATGTGAGCCACTATGAAAGCAAAGAAAAATTCTATAATCTCCGAAACGTCGATAGGATATATATATATATATATATATATATTTTTTTTTTTAAATAAACATTTTAATCACTTGAACATTCAAAAAAAGTATAACCCTATACTCAGAGCTTACATTTAGTATTTGTTTAAAGAAAGCAAACAAAACCATTTTTAATAAAATTCTAATATTTGATATTAAACCAAAAACATTCAAAATTCATTTATTTTTACTTTTTTTTATTAGATATATAGCGAAAAGAGATTATAGATTTCTGTTGAATTTTTTTGGAATTTTTCCAATGGAATTATTTATATATATAGGCCTATATACATTAATATATAATATATCTATATGATAAAGCCCTCAGTGAATCCGTACGATTCTTTTCTCTTAAAAATAATTCATATTTGGGCGTGTCAGTCAGATTTATTAAAAATTCCTATTATTTTGAGGTTTAAAAATTTATTTCATTCAAAAAATTCATTAAAAAAAATATATTCTTTGTACAAAAATACTTCGCATGGTCCAGGCTTACTGGTTCTAACGTTGAACTAGTAAGATATTTAAGGGGGCATGGGAATGGTAGCTAATAATTTTAATGCATTTGGTTGATTTTCATTGAACTTTTAACAATAAATACTTTATAAATGTTATTATATACCGGTATTATGTATCTTTTATAAAAGCATAAAAATATATAAATATAGGCCAGATATAGGCTAATACTCTGTTAGACTAGCCTGCCATCTATTGCAAGAATGCTGAACTAATTTGACAGTTGGTTTTTAAATAAATCATTTAAGCTTATTTTAAAAATTTCTTAATTAATATGTGATTAATAATAACAATAAATTCATTTTTAAATTTAAAAAAAATTTAAGATTATTGGGACCCCCTAACCCTATCTCTCTCTGTATACGTATATATGTTTATTTAACATTTCTGAGGAGAGTTTTCACCTTCCTGGTTACATCTTGCGAACGGGTATTTGGTAAGAACTTGCACAAGCAAAGATTAAATTGCGGGTTATTTGGAAAAAAATCCTACTCTTATTACTTGGCCCTGGATTTGTATTTTATAATATTGATTGATTATTTGTGAGATTTATGTTTAGGCCTATTGTTCTCCATTTACCAAGTGTGATTGATTAAAACCCTAACTTATCATCGGTCAGTTTGAAATATCATCTTTTGTATCCCTTAACTCAAGTTTGTTTCGCATTTCTATTTTCAAACAAAATTTTATTATTTATTTAGTAAGAAGACCTTGCTATATTAAATGTCTTGGGAAAACTAATGATTCCTTTATGCCCATTAAAGAGGAAGGGAATAATTAATCAAAATTTCAAGATTCCCAGTGAGAAATCAAGAGAAACCAATTAGAGTATCAATTATTTACCCACAAATACCTACAAATAAATCGTGTAAGTTAATAAATATTAGAATGGAGTAGTGGTTTAATCACGTATATTTAATAATAAAATACAACTTTAATTTTTGAAAATTTTTTTCAAAGCTTTATAATAACCTTAAGGGGGGTTCAGGAGCGACGTCTAAACGTACTTAAAAAAAAACTAGACTATTATAAGAAATTTTTCAATACGGTTTTTTTTTTAAATGAATTAAATTCATAGGAGATTATTGGGACATCGAGCTATAATTTTTTTAATCACTTATTAAAAAATTATCGTAATTAATTTTTGTTATCAAGCAAATACAAAAAAACAATCTGTCCCAATAATCTTTAATTTTTTTTAAATATAAAAATGAATTTATTGTTATTATTAATCACATATTAATTAAGAAATTTATAAAATAAGCTTAGATGATTTATTTAAAAACCAACTGTCAAATTAGTTCAGTATTCTTGCAATAGATGGCAGGCTAGTCTAACAGACGATATAGTATTAGCCTATATCAGGCCTATATTTATATATTTTTATGCTTTTATAAAAGATACATAATATATAATAACATTTATAAAGTATTTATTGTTAAAAGATCAATGAAAATCAACCAAATGCATTAAATATTATTAGCTACCATTTTGACATCTCTTTGAATTACTTGATTTTTTGGGCATACTTTTATGACACACTAATTGTAAGGCATCTTATCGGTAAAAACATGCGTAACCACTTGGCTACCGTAGTCCCTTAAAGTTTCAGTATTTTTTTTTAATTTTTTTTTAGAAATAATCAATAGGTCAATTACATTTTTTTTAAATCGTGAATTAAATTTTATTTCACTTTAAGTACTTAAAAATTTTTAATTAAGATAAAAAAAAAAAAAATCGAAACTTTTTTTCGATGCTTGAGAAATTGTACAGCTCTATTTTATTGGCAAATTTATCATCGAGTAATGGCCTAGTAGAGATGGGATGTGCTTTGATTCGGTCACATTGAAAAGGGAATGGGCGAAACAATTTCAAGGCAGACTGAGTTAGAGAAGACCGGGAATGTTCTGCCGGAGTCCTTAGGGATCGGCAGGCTAAAAACAATTATTTTTATCGGATTTAGGATGAGCTCTTTGGTTAAGGGCTAAAGAATATCAAGAAAAGTAGAACAGACGTACATTTTACGTGTCAAGAATATCAATTAATTGAAGAAATTAATAAAATAGTAAATAAATAAAAAATGTAGGGATCTACTAGTAAAAAAAATCTGGTGTGACTGGCTCACAGCACACAACTTTCTCTTACCTTCGGTAATCGAAAGTTGTGTTCTGTGCTTGTCACACCAGATTTTTTGTGTCGGCATGTATTTAGTTCCCGGCAGTAGGGAATATTTAAATTCAGATGTAAAATTTATAAGTATGGGAAAATATTTATATTTTGTTACCATGGCAACCATTTCTCCTATCTTCCCTATGAAGCACAAGAGTAAAGTGTGCTTCAAACAATTTTGAGGGCAAAACGAGAATATACATTTGAAAGAGCATCTAAAAAATAATTGATTTTTGAATTTTAATCAAAATCGTTAGAGCGAATTTTAAGAAAATCGAAAAAAACTGAAAAAGTACATCAGTAAAGTACTAGTAGTCTTTGGCCGATTTTGATTAAAAGCTTATTTTTCCGGTCCCGGGGGTGTTTAACTTATATATAAAATTTCAGCCTCATAGCTCAATTCCTTCATGCTTAAAATTGAACACACACCCACCCACACACCCACCCACCCACCCACACACACACCCACAGACAGACCATGTCGCGAAAACCACTTTTTTGGATTCAGGGGACCTCAAAACGTGAAGATCCATCAAAATCTCGACATCGAATTTTTGACATGAATCCAATACTTTCTCTCTATATATATATTACATATATACATAGGTAAGAGAAAGTAATATAAGAGAATATGGGATTGTTGCGTTTTGTGGATGGGGCGTTGGCAGACGGGTAGGTCCGGACTCCGATGAGAGTGGAGTAGCTCTCACTGAGTTCCAGGGGCCGTTGGAATAACGAGAGACCCCCCTGGACTTCAGTTGCCAATTTAGAATGGCTGCCCTCGGATTCAGGAATAATTTTTGTTAATAAAAAACAAAAGATTGATGACGGAGGCCGAGTGTGTTTATTCATTTGTATTTCTTCTATTTTCATATTTACATTTTATAATTTTCTTATAATTCTTATAATTCGTTTACAATTTTTTCTCGCCAACTATATATATTTGTTGGCCTCACATTTCACTCTCTTTTAACACTTTAACTTCAAATGTCGGTCAAAAATTTACCTTTATATATATAATTTCAACTCACGCTTGACGGGTTCCCTTACAAAGGCGGATTCTCCCAAGGGTTACTGTCTCATTTTCGTTATTTTTTCACTCAAGTCCTTTGGCTCTGTGGGACACTACAGGATATTCTTTGCAATAAGTAAAGGCTCGATCGTATTTACACACATCGACAATCGCGGGCGTGAATGCATAAGCGCGGGGACGCTCGTCCACGCTTGTCGATTATCAATCAACGATTCGGCATAATTTGAATACGTTTCAGGAATAATGATGAATTTCACTTTTTCTGTTATATAAAAATAATAAAAATTAGGCCTAATTATAAAAATTAAAAAAACGTAATTTTTGGGCCCCAAAAATTACGTGCCCTAGGTATGTGCCTAGGTTGCCTAGGCCTTAGTCCGTCCCATAATATACTGTATATTTATATACAGTATTTTGGGCTCCAAGTAGTGGAACAGCGCCGCAAACCCCGGAGTGCGGGGGGATGGCACGTTAAGGGGCACTGCGACCCGGGCGGATAAAAAATATATATAAAGGAATTGACAACAAAATAAAATGTAGTAAACACATTATAATCAAAATAAATTAATTTCATTAAGATATCTTAATAAAACTATTGTGTTATGTTATTATTAATTCAAAAAAAAATTTTGTATATAATTAATAAAAAAAAAAATTATGTTAAATATTTTTTATTAAAATAATAATGAAAATGTATTTAAATTTTAAAATTTATATTGAACAATATTTTAATTTTTGTACCTTTGGGGAAGCGCCAAACAATGAAATTACGCAACTGGCTCTAAGCATATTTATTATTTATTTATACCATTTGGTATCCAAACAATTTAAATAAATATTCATCACACTGCTTCGAGTCCGAACCAACTCCCAAGGGTGTAACTAGAAAGTTTGGCTGGAGGGGGGGGGGGGGGCTAGTCGACCTCCGGGGGCCTGGAAGGCCCCATATTCTCTCAATTTTTCTTGGGGTGGGGCGCCCCCCCCCCGTTACCCCCCTAGTTACGCCCATGCCAACTCCTGGGCTTTTGTATTATCAATAAATATTGACTTTTGTCAACATCTCGAAAATCTCACTTTGTCAGCCAAGGGAGGATTGTGCTTGTTTAAATTTGTTTGTTACCATGGCAACCATTTCTTCTATCTTTTCTATGAAGTACAAGAGTAAAGTGTGCTTCAAACAATTTTGAGGGCAAAACGAGAATATACATTTAAAAGAGTATCTAAAAAATAATTGATTTTTGAATTTTAATCAAAATCGTTAGAGCGAATTTTGAGAAAATCGAAAAAAACTGAAAAAGTACATCAGTAAAGTACTAGTAATCTTTGGCCGATTTTGATTAAAAGCTTATTTTTCCGGTCCCGGGGGTGTTTAACTTAAATATAAAATTTCAACCTCCTAGCTCAATTCCTTCATGCTTAAAATTGAACACACACCCACCCACACACCCACCCACCCACCCACCCACAGACAGACCATGTCGCGAAAACCACTTTTTTGGATTCAGGAGACCTCAAAACGTGAAGATCCATCAAAATCTCGACATCGAATTTTTGACATGAATCCAATACTTTCTCTCTATATATATATTACATATATACATAGGTAAGAGAAAGTAAAAAATAATGATAGATCATTTGCAAAAGATAAGTTATTTTTACGGAATTTTTTTTTTTTTTTTAATTCTTTTAAAGGTCTTTTTCGGAGGCCATTTAGACCCCGTCCCTATTGATTTCAATTGATTGGTATCCAATTCAAATGAAATAAATTTTATCGTCTAAGGACGGGATACAAACCCGCGATCTTTGGTACAAATGACAAGAACGCTAACCACTACACCAAGGTCCGAGGCATATTTTTACGGAATAATACTAATTCCAATTCATTTTAAAAGAATTTCAAAATTATTGATATTTTTTTTGTCACTCAATCGCAGAATTATTATTTTTATATATTTATAAAAAAAAAAGGATTCATAATAAAATGCCCTCAAGTAATAATAATATAGTTGATTTTATATGAAATATGAAAAGAGAAATTATTTCAATATTATACTAGTTAATAGAACAAGTTTTAAACTGTCAATACATGAATAACTTTATAGCGGAAATGTCCAAAACATGATAATTTCTAACGCCCCCAACTCACCCTCTCTCTTTCTACCATACTCTCTCAATGGCCCGTGTTTATGAAATAAACTCAACATGTTGCAGGTGAAGTAGATAATTACACTAATTCCTATTTATACATATGACGTCAAATTAAAACACATAGGCCCAAATAGCAAACATGGTTTTTGTTTTACTAAAAACCATGATATTTTAGACATAAATATGTTCTTAAAAAAATAATGAAAATGAAATAAAATAATCGGCTTTAAGGGGGAACGGAAGCGAAGTGGTTACGCATGTTTTTCCCGATAAGATGGCGTAGTGTGTCATAAAAAGTATGCCCAAAAAATCAAGTAATTCAAAAATTTGCCAAGAGATGTCAGAATGGTAGCTAATAATATTTAATGCATTTGGTTGATTTTCATTGATCTTTTAACAATAAATGTTATTATATATTATGTATCTTTTATAAAAGCATAAAAAAATATAAATATAGACCAGATATAGGCGAATACTATATCCGCTGTTAGACTAGCCTGCCATCTATTGCAAGAATGCTGAACTAATTTGACAGTTGGTTTTTAAATAAATCATCTAAGGTTATTTTAAAAATTACTTAATTAATATGTGATTAATAACAATAAATTCATTTTTAAATTTAAAAAAAATTAAAGATTATCGCTACTGATTGTTTTTGTATTTGCTTGATAACAAAAAAATTAATTACGATCAATTTTTTAATAAGTCATTAAAAAAATTATAGCTCGATGTCCCAATAATCTCTTATGAATTTAATTCATTTAAAAAAAACCGCATTGAAAAATTCCTTATAATAGTCTAGTTTTTTTTAAGTACGTTTAGACGTCACGTCGCTCCTGAACCCCCTTAAAACTAGCGGGGAGAAAAATCAGTCAGGGTTGCCTACCCACAGGCGTATTTTAAATTCTTTGTGCTTATCACATAACGATTTTCTGTTGTTATTTTAATGTGTTTATTATAATTCATACATGTAATTAATATTAAACGTTTCCTTTACTCTATTCTCAAGTGAAAAATTCCAAATAGCCCATAAAGAACTTGTTGTGTTGTTCTCCATGTACTCTATTCTCTGTTTTAATAAAATAATCTATAAAATATAAATAAAGCAAAGGCTTTATAGAGATACACGATGGCATATCTTGGTAATAAAATATTTAAGCTCGTGGACAAAAACCTAGTATAGTTAATGTACAGAGCGAGGATTAGAATCTTGTTTTAATATTATCATTAAACATTTATATGCGGTCTCTTTCTTCAAAGAGAGAAGAAACTACTCTTATTTTCATCTTAATATTAAATAAATAATAAGAGATTAATATATAATGAAAAATATTTAAGTGATTAAAAGAGAGAGATGATCATCCATTTAGATTTGTATAATTTATGGACTTAATAAACACAGGTCCTGTATTTTATTTTATATTAATAATACATCAGACATGCTATACATATTTGTGCATGGAGAAAGAAAAATATAAATATGTATGGTATACTTCTAAGAGAAAATGAGAATTTTGTTTTGGAATGGAATAATGTAATGAATTTCTAATATATTTTCATAAAATTCTCTTTTTTTTTGGATCATTAATAAAATACTGAATGAATAACAAAAATAATATCAAATTTCGACAACATATTAAAATTTTTTCGGATCGTTAATAAATAAACCCAAGTTGTGTATCTGGTGATTTATATGGAGCAGTTAAGATTTAATTGCGCAGGGGGGAATGAGCTCTATGGGCCCCTAGTCAGGAAGAGAAGGGGGGTCAATGTCCGCCAGTGTCACCAAGGACCCCCAGATTCGATTCGATTAACACACTGCTTGGCTTGACCGACATGTCTACCATACATAATATAATCAAATTTAGCAAACAATGATGTCACACGCTATATATATGTCTTACTTAGAAGTTAGGAATAAGAATAGAATTTTATAGGTTTCTTATTCGTAATAATTCACACTCTCTCGATTAATTTAACTTAACAAAAAATCAGGTGTGATGGACGAACAGCACACAACTTTCAATTACCTAAGAGAAAATTGTGTTCTGTGCTTATCACACCAGATTTTTTGTGTCGGTAGTCCAAAATGTTTTTTTTTCGGCATTTAAGGCCATTTAAAACCCATTTTATTACTTTTTTTATTCCATTTAAATAAAATTAGTTGAAATAATGATATGTTTATTACGCCGTTCAATAGGCAACCAAACTAACAGCCTCTGAGTCAGTAATCTGACCGAAAAGAAACAGCATCCAATTATTAAGCTAGCTAGCTTCGAGAGAATGATCCCAAGAACAAGACAGCCAGTAGTCATAGAGAGGTCCGTAGTCAGAAATTTTTACTGAGGAGGGTAGGGAGGGGAGGTTCGGATGAACCGAGAGGTAATCCCCCCTCCACCCAAATAATATTTTTACTTTCTATTACCTTTGTATATATGTAATATATATAGAGAGAGAAAGTATTGGATTCATGTCAAAAAAATATATATAAAACCAAAGGGTTTGTTGTATAAAATTTACACTTTAATACAAAGAAAATTCCTACAGATATCGGACCATCATATACTAATTTATGTATTTAATTAATTTCAAAAACTTAAAAAAAATAATAATAATAAAATTTTTTTAACTAAAGAGTGTAAAATTTTAAAATAATTTGATAAATTTTTTACTATTATTAACTATTTCGTGAATGAAATTTTAATTTTATTATATTTTACTACGATCAATAAGATTACACTAACCTCTCTCTCTTCTCTTTTCTTATCCCTTTTTTTTTTTTTTTTTTTTTTTTGTTAGAGAAGATTGAATAATAAAAAATTTTACGATGTGTTACATTTGTTTTGTGTTTAAAAATTTAAAGAAAAAACAATAGTTTCTTTACGATAGTGGACTTCAATTTTCAAAAAGGAACCCTTAATAAAATTTCTTTTAATAAATCAAATTTTTTGTTATCTAAATAAATTCTGAAATTAGTCTAAGCGAGTTTAATAAAAGACGGTACTATTTTTACTTTCTCTTACTTCTATATGTGTTAATATATAGAGAGAGAAAGTATTGGATTCATGTTAAAAATTCGATGTGGAGATTTTGATGGAAATACACGTTTTGAAGTCCTCTGAGTCCAAAAAGTGGTTTTTGCAACATTGTGTGTCTGCCTGTCGGGGCGTATTTGGGGGGGCCGGGGGGCCGGCCCCCCAATTCCAAACACAATACATATATAGGAATATACAACATCACCAACAAATTTTCCCAGGATGACAACTTTGTTCCCAATAGAAAAAATGTTCCTCAAAAAATTTCGTGTAAAAAAGTATAGTTTCTTAAAAAAAAATTTTCCTCAGAAAAATTTTTGAGTTCGAGCCCCCGAAAAAAATTTCTATAACGCCCCTCTGCCTGTGTGTGTTCAATTTAATTTAGTCAAAGAATACAAGTACTTTGCTTTACTGATGCACTTTTTTAGTTGTTTTTTTTTCGATTTTCTCAAAATTCGCTCAAACGATTTTTTTCTTTTAAATTCATAAATCAACTATTTTTTAGATGCTCTTTAAAATGTATATTCTCATTTTGCTATTGAAAACTTCTAAAGACCACTTTACTCTTGTACTTCATAGAAATTAGGGGTTGGCCATGGTATCAAAATATAAATATTTTCCAATATTTTTAAATTCCAATATATTGGCGGAAACTAAACATATGCCGACACAAAAAATTTGGTGTGACAAGTACAGAACACAACTTTTCTCTTACTAAAGGTAAGAGAAAGTTGTGTGCTGTGCGACCATCACACCAAATTTTTTTATACATATTTGTTTTTTTAGAGTAATCGGCTTTAAGCACAGTAATTAGAAGTTGCTCGCAATGAGTCTTCAATCAATCACAAATAAAGCTGAGTGTCAGAGTGAGAGAAATTACCAAATTTCTAAACTTAACCCTTTTCATTCAGATTTAAAATTTATATAAGTTGAATATTCTAATATTTAAATAAATAAATTATGATGTAAATAAATAAATCATGCCATAAGTGTCACATAAATTTCAAAGTAAAAAATATTTTTCCTTGGTTGAAATTAGATAAAGGTATCTAATACTTATGCATATTACTTAAATAAAAAAAATCGAATCGATGATATAAATTTTAAAATGACTCTTGGGCTTGATTTATTATTGGCAACGTAAAATAATTTATTATAATATATTCGCTGTTTGAGTAAATAAAAAGCTTTTTAAATGTATGAAAGAAATAGATTGGATTTTTCATGTTACAAGTCATCCTGATTGAGGCGACATAACAATAGAAAGACCCTTTGTCTCAATTAAATATTAAGGTTTGGGTGTTAGGGTGGGGGAACAGATGGACGTTAGGGTACAGAAGAACACAGTTTGAATATTTAAAAATGTTTGGAACCTCCCCTGGGGAGGAGAAAAGAGAGAGGGATCAGTCACCCCCATCCTTATATCATATCAATGCCCTATTATGCAAATGGGATTTGCAAATTAAAATTTGGCTTGGCTTAGTGTCCGCACCAGTGGATGATGACGACAACGTGGACGATGACGACCCTTAAAGAATGTGCGACAGATTGGGCACCAAATGTGCCACGCCTTTCTTTATAAAAAAAAAAAAAAAAAAAGTATTGCTAGTCATAATAAAAAATTAATCATTTGAGATGATTTAAATGAAATTTACAATCCGAGAGGATTTACGTTTAAATCCGACAGTTAATTGGAAAATTTTTTTATGAATTTATTTTTCTTATAGAGGTAGAGGTACATTTAACGGGGCAAAAGAGAATATTGAATTAAATTTTTTTCTAACAGTGTTTTTGTTATATAATTGGTATTATCGTATAGTTTGGCCATAGACATTTTTTTTATTTATTTATTTATTTCCATCGGAATCCCCATTTATTTGCCCGAGGTGCTTAGTGCTCGAAGACACACCTCAAACCCAACCGGCCTCTGGCCGTAGCCATCTACCGGCACCCCGTTACATTATTTCCTATTTCTAACTCCTCCTCCTGCTTTCGTCTCTAGCTAGTGAACTAATCCTTATTTCTGGTTCCAACCAGCTCCTTATATCCAACCTTTTCTATGCTATGGAGGATGTCCAAGTTTGAGGAGGGACTCCCTCAGCACCGGGCCATAGACATTAGATTCAAATTATCAAGGCCTATTTATTTATATCATTTGGAATTCAAATAATTTAAATAAATATTCATCGGACTGACTGGGCTTTTAGATTATCAATATTGACATTTGGCAATATCTCTAACATATTATTTTTAATATCAATTGATTGGTAACCAATTCAATTGAAATAAATTTTGTCGCCTGGGAAGAGATGCTTGGTAGACTTGGACCATATAAAGAGAATAAAATTATTTTTTTGTTCAACCCCTATTAGATAAATAGCCTGGTTAATAATAATTTATAATTATTCTTTTCCATGAATTATAAAAAAAAATGTATATCGTATTCTCTTTGCGAAATTAAGCAAATTATTGATATAATTTTAGAAAACTCACAATTATTATAATAATTAGGCTCCCAATAAAAAGTATTTGGGAATAACTTCTAATTTTCGTGTACTATACAATTGCGTGATTATCTTATGTCGAAATACGTCAACCCGGAAGTAATATTTACCATAAAAGGTTAATATAGCCTAGATCTATCATTTTATCTAAGATGTAGGGCTTATATACCAAATTTCATCGATGAGGCTAACTTACTTTTTAAGAAATCGTGACCACACTCCCCCACACACACCTCCAGAGACAGACATAATTCCAAAAAGGCTTTTAAAACTCAGGCAGGCCTAAAATGTCGAAAATCATCAAAATTTTTACGTTATTATAAAAATAAT
>JAKCPI010015910.1:0-45219 GCA_023213315.1 Euborellia annulipes | reverse complement strand
CAAGACGGTCGGGGGAGGTAAATGAACTCCAAAATGGGGTCAAATTTTATTTATGAGTGTTTTATAATATAAGTAAAAAAATTAGAGGGTATAACCAAAAAAAAAATAAAAATCGAAAATAAGGGACACCCTAATATATATATTTTTAATTTTAGGACCAGCCGGGGGGGGGGGGCAACGGCCCCCTTGCCTCCCTGGCTACGCCCATGAATGCACTATCTATTGCCATAGGCTTAGCGCTTATTCACCAATAGATGAATTAGATTTTTTGCAATTTTCCAAAAAATCCAAATTGTCCCAATGTGCCTCTTGGGTGAGGTAGATTTGGACAGTGAAGAGGCAGATGTGGACAAAAACAATTTGTTTTGTTCTAAAAAATAATTTGGTGAATAAAGGTGGCACAATCTAACACAGTGGTTCCCAACCCTTTTTGGCCCATCGCCCTTTTCTGGAGGCTGACTAACACCTATCGCCCCCTTTTCATTTTCATTGTATGTCTAATTTTAATCTAAAGTGTAAATAATAATGCAGTTTTATTATTTTAAACAATTTTGTTACCGTAGATATCAGTAGCGTAGCCAGGATTTCTGCTTGGGGGGGGGGGGGGCCCAAAAGTTTTATGAACCCCCCCCCCCATTCTCCAATAAACTTAAAGTGGAGAAATTTTTTTTAGATAATATAATAATTATAAATAAGAAACAAATTAAAAAAAAATTTTTTCTTGAAATAAAAAATAATTTTAATACAAAATTCGTAAATATTAGATTTTTTCAATTATTTAACATGTTATAAGTTTTTTTTGTTAGATTTTAGAATTTATGAGAGTTAATAAAATATTTATTTAAAAAAAAAAATCATTAGGGAAAACAATAGGTATTTTTTTGTTTTAGAGAAGGCTTTGGGGGGGGGGGGCCCTGCCCCCCTGAATACGCCACTGGTAGATATATAAAAACAGCCAACGCAGTTTTATCTGTTCACTCTTAGCTGTTGTAGTAATTGTTCAGTAGCACCAAAAACACATGATTTGAAATATTGTCGCTTAGGTGGTTTCTGAAATAAACGATTCACTTAAAAAAAGAGAAAAAAAAATACATAAATTCAAAAAATAATTTTTTTTTTTTTTTTTTTTTTGGGGGGGGGGGTATTAGTAAGTAGCTCCGGGGCCCGTCAAGTCTGTCTGCGGCCCTGTCCACAATATAATATCTTAAATATTATATATAATTTCTTATTTATTAGTGTCCACATGTGCCTCTCGCTAGATGTCCCAATCTACCTCAATCATGTTTATAAACAAAATGAGGCTATACAAATAGCTAAAATAAATAATTACATCTGCATGTACCGACATAGTAAGAATAAACAAGTCTACTTATCTCTAATATTTCAACTGTCTTAATTCAAACGTTCATATGGAAAATAATCGACCTCAAACGATTTCCGATTTTTTTACAACGCCGGACACCTATGATATAGCAACGTGTAACTAGCTATGGCGTAGCTTGACGCTGTTAAAATTTTTCTATAATAAAATGGGTTCTTAATACACCCTAATGGTCAAAGAGTACAATCTAACTTTACATTTAGTAGCGCTAACATTCGAATGTCCCAATGTGCCTCGTGTCCCAATGTCCCCCCCCTCTCCCCTACCTGGTATGTATATTAACATATACATATAGAAAAAAAAATGTTTGTTATTTTGTGATTCCAATTTTTTTTGAAAATATTGAAAATTATCATTTAATTAAAAACAATTATTTTTATATATTTTTAGTATAACACATGTCAGAATATCTATCCGTAATTTGTCATCATGTCCAGTGTATAACAGTTCAACCTGTTTTTATTTTAATTACTTATCTACCTGTTGACAATGTCAACTACGAATGTTTATTAAGTTGCTCCTTCTTGTTTGAATTATGATCAATTTAATAAACATGTCATTCAACCAGCTGTCCATATGAATTTGACATAATCATAATAATACCAGCCTGTATTTGGTTTGTTAGAATAGAAGAAAACAAAAGGTCTTCTCGTTAACAAAGACCCTTGTTTGTTCTATTTCCATCCATCAAACAAGAATGAATAACTTAATCCTCTTTCCCCCACCACTTTCATCTATCTCTCACTCTCTCTCTCTCTCTCCCCCCCTTTTCATTTGTCTTTTCTCCTTAAACGAGGAATATAAATAAAATTAATCGATAGGTTTTATGTAGATATATTATTAAGGACAAAATTAAATGGTACAGTTCTGATTAAATTTAAAACTTATATTAATAAGTTTCTCAGATAATATTCGTGTTGAATGAAATCACTGTTGACGTTTCGGGAATTAAGAAGCCCATCATCAGGATATATAAAAAAATCTGGTGACTGTAGCATAGCACACAACTTTCTCTTATCTTCGGTAATCAAAAGTTGTGTTCTGTGCTTGTCACACCAGATTTTTTGTATCGACATTTATTTAGTTTCCGCCGATATATTAGAATTCATTATGTAAAATTTATTAGTATGGGAAAATATTTATATTTTGTTACCATGGCTACCATTTCTCCTATCCTTCCTATGAAGTACCAGAGCAAAATGGTCTTCAGAAGATTTCAATGGCCAAATGAGAATATACATTTTAAAGAGCGTCAAAAAATAATCGATTTTTGAATTTTAATCAAAATCGTTGGAGCGAATTTTGAGAAAATAACTGAAATACTACATTAGTAAAGTACTAGTACTTTTTGGCCGATTTTGTTTAAAAGCTTATTTTCACGCCCTAGAGGGGTGTCTAACTTAAATACATAATTTCAACCTCCTAACTCAATTCCTTCATGCTTTAAATTGAACCCTGACAGACAGACACACAGAGAGACAGACCATGTCGCGAAAACGACTTTTTGGATTCAGGGGACCTCAAAACGTGTATATCCATCAAAATCTCGACATCGAATTTTTGACATGAAACCAATACCGTACTGGTTATGATTTGAATCCACTTGTTTTAAGGTTATCAACTATATATTTCTAATTCGGAATGGAGTATATTTGAATTTAATGTTTTTTCAGTGTTTTTCCATTGGACTTCTTTTTTACTTTCTCTTACCTATGTATATATGTAATATATATAGAGAGAGAAAGTATTGGATTCATGTCAAAAATTCGATGTCGAGATTTTGATGGATCTTCACGTTTTGAGGTCCCCTGAATCCAAAAAAGTGGTTTTCGCGACATGGTCTGTCTGTGGGTGGGTGGGTGGGTGTGTGTGTTCAATTTTAAGCATGAAGGAATTGAGCTACGAGGTTGAAATTTTATATTTAAGTTAAACACCCCCGGGACCGGAAAAATAAGCTTTTAATCAAAATCGGCCAAAGAGTACTAGTACTTTACTGATGTACTTTTTCAGTTTTTTTTTCGATTTTCTCATAATTTGCTCCAACGATTTTTTTTTAAATTCAAAAATCAATTATTTTTTAGATGCTCTTTAAAATGTATATTCTCATTTTGCAATTGAAATCTTCTGAAGACCACTTTACTCTTGTATTTCATAGGGAAGATAGGAGAAATGGTTGCCATGGTAACAAAATATAAATATTTTCCCATACTTATAAATTTTACATCTGTGAATTCAAATGTTCCGTACTGTCGGGAACTAAATATATGTCGATACAAAAAATCTGGTGTGACAAGCACAGAACACAACTTTCGATTACCGAAGGTAAGAGAAAGTTGTGTGCTGTGCGCCAGTCACACCAGATTTTTATTTAAAAAAATGTCTCATATTAAATAACCATTCTTAAATTGATATAGGAAGGATATTTTTTATTTTAATTCAGTGACCAAAGGATACCTAAAAAAACCTATTTGAAAATATCAACTCTTAATAGGAAGAGTGATTTATGAACCGATACTTTAAGAACACCCTTTAAATCATTTTTCCTTCTTCGCTGTCTTCTGTATTTTTTTATATAGCCTACGTATATAAAAAAAAAAGAGAAAGATGGAAGTACAGTGCATATGTGTTGATGACCTTTCTCTCTTTCCTCATTTCTTTGTCTTTTACTGGATAGGATTTTTAAAAAGAAATAAAAAACTGTTAATCTCTCAAAGGATTAAAGCTTCATCAAAATAAAAAATAAACCCAGAGGATTAAAACTCTCTCATTTCAGAATTGAAATTAAAATTGATTTGTATTAATATAATCAAAATTACTAGTAAACAGCTCGGCTATTCCTGGATCCTCCCAATTTTTGGTTTTTCCCTATAGGAATAAACATATATGAACAGTCTTTTCTTAATCTCGTATAAATAATGGCCTTATAAAATATATGCGACTCGGTAAATAATTTACGAAATCAGGTAAATTAATTTACCATGTCGACAGGAAATATCTGGTGTGACAAGCACAGAACACAACTTTCGATTACCGAAGGTACGAGAAAGTTGTGTGCTGTGCGCCAGTCACACCAGATTTTTTAAATTAAAACCAAGTTTAATAAATTTTTGGATAACATTACAAGGACGGATTTTTTTAAATTTATTTATCACTTTTAAATGGAAAATTAGACAACCCAAATATCTTTCCCCAGGACTAAATGTTCGTTGATAAAATATTTTTACAGACTTGACATCTTTTTAAATTCTATTTCATTAGCCTTTGAAAAAAAGTAATTCAAATAATTTAATTAAATAATTACGGTTTAATTAAGTTAATTAGTGACTAATTAAACCCTTTGATGTTGAATAAAAAAAAAAAAAAAAACTTCTATTAACCAACTTGATTCTGTTGATTGATATCCCAATGCACACAATATTGAATATTATAAAAATTATAAAAAAAAAAATTTATTAAGAAAAATGGGTTAAATTAAATTCAAATGTTACACAATCCTTAAATATAATTTGCAGGCAATTTTTTAACGTAATTTATACATGACATTATCTTTGGACAAGAGGTTTAATACTGGCCATATGATAAAATAAAAAAATTAAATAAGTTGAACAGTGAAATGATAAAGCGTAAAGAGGAGGGAGTTATTTTAAGTATTTCTTGTCAAGAAATAAAATGAGTAAATGAGCCCAGGGCCATCTATATTCAAATTAAATCAGATTCTCTCTCTTTCTCTGTCTCTTTTTGTTTGCCAAATGAAGATATCTCTATTTTTTTGCTATTTCTCACCCTATTTTTTTTTCTTCTCTCTACAATCCCATTCTATTTTCTAACAAGGACAATGACGATCACGATGTTATCAAGCACAAATTCTCTACTGAGATAATTTTAAAGTCTTTATTTCTTTTTATTAATTAAATTCTTTACATCTCTACAAATAAATTATGCATTTATCAAATTTAATTAAAAATAAATCAAATAATAGATGAATTTTACATTGAGACATTTGTTTTGCATAATGGCACCGTTTTTTAGGTGATCTCCTTAGGGGGTATCTTAAGAACTAATCTTTTTAATTTAAAAATTGTTTCAAAGAGAGCAAACGATCGAAAAAATATTATGGTAACTAATAATTTTCAAGTTAGATGAAGAAAATAAATTTTCGAGAACTAGATATTTGAATAAGATATTAATGAATATCTCGACTAGAATTTGACAAGTTAAGGTGCGCGTCTCGAAAAGCCGTTAGAACACTATTGACTACCGAGTTACTCGAGGCGGCAAGAGATGGCGTTAGTTTCCCCCATAGGAATACAAGGGATTTATTCCATTTCATTTTAAAGTTTCCAGCTAATTAATTAAGGGTAGAAAATTAATTATTTTTTAACACAATGATTACTAATTTAATTATCTATAAGATATAGAGTGGATTTTTTAAAAATATCTTTTATTTAATGCGATTAATCTAAAAAAAAATTTATTTTTTCGAAAATAAAAAAAAGGGCTTCTATAAGTTGTAGATATTTTAAATAGCTTTAATTTTTAAAAAATTTGAGGTCGATAGCTTCAAAATTGTGGCCGCTGGAAACTTCCAAAATTAGCACCCCGAGACGCGCACCTTAAGAACAAGAATAGAACACAAATGGGACATTGGTTGGAGATCCTGGGTTTGATTCCCCAAGAACATAAAACGTTTGATCCGCCAACAAAAAACTTACAAATTGTTGAAAATAACTTAAGACTTATTTCCTTCTTTCTACAAAATTTCATAAAAGTTATATATTTTTTCAAAATGATTTTTAACGTAGCTTGAAGGCAATTATTTTTCTGTAATTATACGAATTAAATGAAGGGAGCAAGCAGAAATAGACTATTTTTATTTAAATTCATAAATAAAGTTAACAATATATTATAAACTTCTGGTTTCAAGGGAATAACTAAGTTCTATTTTTACGCAGAAACTCCAAAGTGAAAATGAAATGTATCGAAAGTGTCAGACGCACATCCTTTTTATTTGCTCGACCTCGGTTAAATGCATATTTTATAATTTGTTAATCTACTCTGGGGTTAAATTGGAAATGTTACTTTTTGAATTGATAATTTCATAACTCAAAGGATTGAATACAGTGGCTTTGGGAATAGGGAAAGCCCTCCGGGTCCTATAAATAAATTTCTCATCAAGTTAGAATTTGTAATCATGAAAATTATAATTTAAAACTTGAGAATTAACTGCTCTCTTCTGTCGTATAATCATTTTATTTTTAATATAAATTGTTAAAATTCTGATGTTAATAATAAGTAAAGTATTTAACATATTCAGAAATTAAAAAATAAAATTCTGATGTTTTATTTTTTTGTTCAAAAAAAGTACACTTTAAGCATTTCTCCTTTTCTTTCATCAAAAAATGTTAGTTCTCTCTAACAAGTCACATACAGATACGGAAAATTTTTTAAATTCAATCTTAACTTCACTCGAAAAATGTTAGATGCCCTCTCCATGACAAGTTAGTCCATTCCCAAGCTCACTTCTATTTTTTCTTTGAGAGAGAGGATATTCCTATCTCTCTTCTTGAAATCCGAAAAACATTAGGAATATTTTTAATAAAGTGGTGGATGTATAGAGCAAGTAAAAGAGATGGTCAAATCTTTCTAATTTAAGTTAATTAGAAGGGGAACAGTTTTTTAAATTTTCTAAAATTTCTATTGACTTTCGATTATCCGGAAATTTTTTGATGCATTTAAATTTATTAGGCTACATATCCCTGCTGAGATAGTGGCGAAAGTCCGAAAATTCAATTTTTGAGTTAAGCCTACCAAACCTTGTTAAAACGTTTTCTCTTTTGAGTGCCTAAGTGGCGAAAATATATTTCCATTATTTGTTAATGATTCTGGCCTATTTATTTAGTGCCTGGCTATTTAAATGTATAAGTTATAGGGTATTTATAAAACTTTCAAACGCCTTTTCTCGAATTGTTGAATTTCGGACTTTCGCCATTATGATTCTTAGCAGGCGATATGATCCATCCTTGGTCCACTAATTGATAAATGATGCTCAGAATAGTAGGTAGAATAACAGTACAGGTCTATACATTGTTAATTAGAAAATATGTATACTATATAAAAATCTGGTATCACACCAGATTTTTTTGAGTTGAGATATGTGTAGTTTCCGCAGATATATTAAAACTCAAGTTGTAATAAAATTTATAAGTATGGGAAAATTTTTATATTTTGTTACCATGGCAACCATTTCTCCTATCTCTCCTATGAATTACAAGAGTAAAGTGGTCTTCAGAAGATTTCAATGACAAAAAGAGAATATACATTTTAAAGAGCATCAAAAAAATAATTGATTTTTGAATTTTAATCAAAATCGTTGGAGCGAATTTTGATGAAATTCGAAAAAAAACTGAAACATCAGTAAAGTACGAGTACTTTGGCCGATTTTGTTCAAAAGCCAGATATTGCCAGAGAAACTTAAATATAAAATTTCAATCTCTTAGCTCTTTTCGTTCTTGAGATATTTTGTTCACAGACATAAAGACCATGTCACGAAAACCACTTTTTTGGATTCAGAGGACCTCAAAACGTATATATCCATCAAAATCTCAACATCGAATTTTTGACTTGAATCCAATACTTTCTCTCTCTATATATTAACAAATATAGAGGTAAGAGAAAGCAAAAAGACGTTTAATAAATCGTCAGTATCTCAATTTTTGACGAAAATGAAATATGCATAACATTGGATTGTTACGGGTTGCCTGCTTCTAGGAGTTGTCGGGTTTAGAAAGAATAGATGTGATGTCTTTATAAATTCTCTATTGGTTAAAAGCTTGATGATCATACAACACTAAATTATTATTAAGGTTATTTAAAGTCTTACTTTATAGTGTAGGCCTATATATTTATTTAATTATAAATACTGATGGCTAACGGGGGACGTTCCACTTGTTTTATGAGGTCACCTATTCGAAATTCAGTCTTGCTTTGACAATCCCGGTCGCTGTTACCAGAAAGGTTAACAGGTTGATCTTGAAATTAGAAAAACTTTATATGGATATTAATTGTAGCCTATTTTAAAAATTCCTAGTGTTACAAATATTTGTTTCTAGTAATTTTTCTTCTTTAAAATGCATAAATTTAATTTTTATTTCTTTATTTATTTTCAGCTGGTAGCGATCCAGGGATTCTGCTCAGCGACCCGGGAGTACTGCCCTGAGGGGCCTCCTGGAGCTCCAGGGGAATCTGGCTCGCCTGGTCCTCCAGGAGAGGACGGCATCAAAGGCGAACAGGGCGACCGTGGGTTCCCAGGGGAAGCTGGCCTACCTGGACCCCATGGAATGCCGGGATTAACGGGGCTAAGGGGTCCCAAGGGAGATCAAGGGCCTCGAGGCCCTAAGGGAGAACCCGGATCATCAGGTATCTCTCATACACATATCAAATTGAATAAGTAGACTATCATGTTTTTATTAAATCTCTTTGAAAGAGGCGTTTTAGAACGCTTATTCATTTTTAGTAAGAATCAAAGAACCAGGATTTTATTTTTTAAAATTTTTTTTTAAAGAGAAACAACGAAAAATCCAATAATCCTTTAATGGATTTCAAAATTTAAAGAGGTAACTGTGTAGTATATTTAAGCTATATTTTGGATACCAAATTTGTGAGTGTGAGTGTGAATGAGAAAAAAGTGTGTGTTTTTTAATAAAAAAAAAAGTAGTAAAAGTATTTATCCACTATAATTCTGTAAGAAAACTCAAAAAAAACTTCATCCCCCTAATGTAAAAAAATAGATTTTTTTTTATTTATTTAGGGTTGACTACCCGGAAAAAATATAGATTACCAAATAAAAATATAATCAATGGAAAAAAATTGTAATAAAATATCAAAAAAAAAAAGAATTTTTTTTAATTAGTCTTTTTCGGTATATAAGGCCCCCCGAGGGTTCGGATACCAAATGGTCTAAATAAGAATATCTGGATTCCAAAATATATATTCATAAATAACGGTTATTGTAAAAAGTCTTATATGACCTAAGTCACCGAAAGGACTGTGTGTATGTGTGTGGGTGTGTTGGGGAAAAAAGTGTGTTTAAAAAAAACCTGTTAAAGTGATTTTAAAAAAATAATTTATAAATGCCTATATCTCTCTAAATAAAAGTCCTGGTTGTTTCTTGGCAAAATATTATATATAAAGATATTATTTATATATTATTAATCGCTATAACGTAGATTGTTAATAAAAATTCATTGAGAGGTATTCTAATATGTAAAGGATTTGGTTGGTTTCACTGTTTGTTGAGTTTAGTAAGAAATATTAAATTTTATCCTCTTAATAAATTTGAACTAAAATCGTAAATAAGTAGACTATAGGAAGAAATAACATTAATTAATATTAATTCGGATATGATAAAAAATAATATGACCTTTAGAGAGCAAATGTTGAGCGATAATATATGAAATTTTAAAGATAAAACGCATTAAGGGAGGGAGAGAAAGGATATTTAATCCCTTCGGAAGGTAATAAATCCCAGATTCATTGGCTTAAAAGCTCTTATGATTAATGAAATTGTAGGTTTTAAGGTTTAAAAGTGTTTATACTAAATAAGTAATTAATGAATCCAATGGTGAAATCAATTTAATTAATATTTAAAATAAAATTTTACTAATTAAAAACGTTCTATTATAGCAAACAAAGGACAAAAAGTATAGGCCTACATCAGGAGGGGGAGGAGATCATTATCAGTCCCAGGATAGGGGGCCAGAGGTCCGCACCCCCCTCCCTTTGGACAGAAAAAAATTTAGTATTATGATTTTAATTATGATTTCTTAAAAGTTCTTTACTAATGATAATTTGAATCCGCAACTAAAATATAATTAATGAGGAAGCACACTTGACTTGGAGGGGTTGGAGATCCCGGGTTCGATTCTCGAGGCTTGGCTCACCAACAATTAAAAACAAAAATTGTTTGTGGCAGAAAAATTGATATTATTTATTTCTCATCAGCATTTCAATTTGATTGAGGAATTTTTTTAGTTTTCCTTGGACCTACAAATTTTTTTATTCTATAGGCCAACACATTCATAAGTCGAAGTGTCATCTGTTAAAGTTAATATATTTTAAGCTATTATAAACAATCGTTTCTGGATATAAAAATGTTTATGTTTAATAAAGAGAAAGTATATAGCAATTTAATTAATATTCACCTGTTTACTGTTTTGTTTTAATATAAAATTCTATTAAAAAAGCTCTATCTACTTTCATTACAGTCAATTTCTCCCAATTGGAAATAAATTGAAAAAATTCCATTTATAGCTACTTTCGGATCGTTTATTAAATATTCAGTACACCGTATAGAGAGAGGATAATTTTATTCTTTTTTTTTTTTATTTCCTCAAATGTTATATCTTTGTTCATTATTTTATTTTGTTTTTTTTATTTAGGAAATAATAAAATAGTAATAACGCAATATAGAATTGGATACAGTCTATTATAACGTTCAAATATTGGCCTTTTCATGTCTCTCTGCAGAGTTCCGGCCACTGGCTGGGTGAAATGGGTCAATTCTTTGGCCAACCAACGAAAAGGGGTTTCGTTGGGGGGGCGTCCCGAATTGTAAAGAAATTTTCTACATCACAAGATTTTTCAACTTCCCATTTCAATGTCATTTTTTTTTTTTTTTTAGAATCAAATACAATTTTACTTGGGAGAGTTTTTCAAATGGGTTAAGGAGCGAGAGAATATGCGAGGGGCACTAGCTGATGACGGGGGAGAGAAAGTGGGGGGGGGGGGGATTTGGATTACGATAAAGAAATAGAAGAAAATCCTTCTTAAATCGAATTCCCTCTCTCCCTCTCTTTTTTTCCATTTGCTATTTTATTTAATAGACTATGTAATCGTACACTTGAATGGAAAAACTTTTGTCCTTTTTTCTATTTCACCCTTTTTTTATTTTTTTTTCTTCTATTTATTTATTTATTTATTTATTTAATCAACCTTCTTTGAAGCTTTAAATTCAAAACGGTAAATAACCAGCCTTTGAGTTTCAAATATCATTATTTTGATCTTTCATTTTTTTTTTTTTTTATAAAAATATTTTTAATCAGGTCTATTCTCTAAGCAAAAACGTTAACTTTTAACATCTGTAAACAACATTAATTCATTTTAACACTTCTTGCCTCAAATAGCTATTCTGTAAACAAAAACTATAAAGCCAAAGAGTTAACATTTAATAAATAGTGTTAAAAATTAATGTCATGTCTAGGAGGTGCCTTTGATATTTTAACGTCGAATTTAAAATAAAAATGGCGTCCTTAACCTAAAAAGTAAGGTTATGACTTTAATAGCTTTGAAATAAAAGCAACATGTTAACATCGCTGTTAAAATCTTGTTTAGAGAATAGCATCATTTTTTTAATACTGTTTTTACATTACTTTTTAACACCCAATTGTTGATTTTAAATTTTAACGTCTGTTTTTAGAGGATAGACCTGATAGTGAGTAAAATTCAAATGACAGATTAATATATTCTATGTTAAAATCAAAAATATATTATACTAGTTGCAAAGATCTGCTTCGGCGGGCTTTCTGTCTAGCCAGGGGGCTGCGTCCCTTACATCCCCTTGCTCGTCTTAGTTTTTCGCCAATTTAGATTATTTTTTGTTACAATGCAAGTGTTAAAATGTTCTAAAAAGGATCTTGAGTTCAAGCCTGGACCCCCTAATATATCGTATCTAAATAATGTGTATTCAGAGATGTTGATAAGAGAAGTGGCTGTTCAACGATTAGAATGATAGACAGGAAGAGAGGATGTCAGCCAAAAGGAGAAGTAAATTCCATAAAACCATCCAACTGAAAATGGATTTATTTAATTAAACCCAAAACGTCTTCTGTATGGAGACTTTTATTCGATAGAGGCTCTCCTTTTGGCTGACATCCTCTCTTCCTATCTATCATTATAATGTGTATTTTTTGATCATCTAACTTCTTTGATTGATTCAATATAACAGAAAAAAGCCATCATATTTCGTTTCTCAAATTTCATATAATGTCTATAAGGCCTAAGATGACGAAAAGACTTAAAAAAATTATAGCTTATTTGAAATAAAATTCTTTATTTTCGAACGTGAATTTTTGCCGCCGAGTTCCAAAATAGAAGTTTTAATTACAAATGAAAATCTCATTAGAGGCTGCAAATCAATGTTTTTGGCCGGAAACCGATTCTGACAAGTGGACCTTAGAAAATATATTTTTGAAACGATTTTTGTGGTTGCTTAAAATCAAAGTAAATTCAAAATTTTATTGGGGTATCTCTCTTTCGAACGAAAAGAAGGGTATTTCGAAAAAAAAAAAAAATATTCCAATTTGAATGCTATGTTCTATTATTTGTTCTTTTTAAAGTTTCAAATGAATGATATAATTTTTTGATTACTTAACTTATTTGATTGATTAAATATAACAGTAGGCCTAACAAGCCGTCATATTTTGTCTCTCAAGTTTCACGTATTAATATTTAAAAAAAAAGAAAAAAAGAAGACAAATAGAACATGCTTTAAATAATAAAAATGATATCATGTTGGCAGGCCAACCTGGGTTAGACGGCCGGGATGGAGTCCCAGGGGAACCTGGCCTGGATGGTATCCCGGGGCGCAACGGCATCGATGGTCTTCCTGGTCAAGACGGAATGCCTGGATTCAATGGCATCCCGGGGATTCCCGGCTCTCCAGGGACGAACGGCACTGACGGTGAGTTATCCATCATATCTAATAAATCACAACAAGAGTGTTATTAATAATTTATTTTTGAAGGAAATTTTACATTTTTCTACTATTCAATCATATTATAATAAAATGTGTAAAAGAATAAAAAATTCATTATAGCGCTATCAATAAGATATAAAATTATAACTTTATTAATGGAGTGATTTGGTTAACTTTTGGGAGACCTATAAAAAAATATTTATTAATATATTATAATTTACAAGTATTTGTTAAGGCTTAGTAGCTGCTTTTCCCCTTGGCTAATCGTATGAATAATATCTTTATATTATTAATTAGAATACAAAAATGACCCGTTTAGCAAAACGCTATCGCTGGTAAGAAATTAAGTTGTTTGATGTTAATTTAAATATTAATTAATTAAATTAATTAATCCTTTATGACTTCGCATTAAGAACATAACAATTATCATTTATTTAAGCCTATATCTAAGATTTGGATTCTTCTTATCATTAATTCTGCATACGCTAATGACACTAATAATAATGATAATAAATTTTGCAAGAGATTTAGGCAAGGCTTTTAAAAAGAGACTAATAAGACGCCTCTTGATCTTCATATATACATAATAATGGAAGGATATTATGAGTGATTAAAGTATGAATCATTATATAAAATTAAATTTCATTTCTTTTTTCCCCTTTTTTTTTTTTAATTTTGATTAAATGATGTTCATTTTTCATAAGAAAGAGATAGACAAGGATAATGGAGGGGCCTTAAAAGGATTTATGATGTCGTCATCAACGTCATTATCATTATCATCATCTTTTAAAAAGTTTCAAGAAAGTTTTTTAATAAGTACTGTATATATACAAAAATATAAGATTTTTTAAATAAAGTATTTTGCATATTAAGTGAGGTGAAAAGAAAGAAATTTTTATCTATTTTATATGTATTGTAGTTTAATTTATCTTAAAGAAATGGAAATCTAGGAATATTAATTTCAATTAATAATGTCAAATATCGGTATATTATAATGGAATAAATAAAAAATTTAGTTAGTACTCTACTGCTGATCTGATATAAAAGAAAATATAAATTTTAAAATCTGGTGTGACTGGCGCACAGCACACAACTTTCTCTTACCTTCGGTAATCGAAAGTTGTGTACTGTGCTTGTCTCACCAGATTTTTTGTGTCGACATGTATTTAGTTTCCGACAGTAGGGTACATTCGATTTTCAAGATGTAAAATTTATAAGTATGGCAAAATATTTATATGTTGTTACCATGGCAACCATTTCTCCTATCTTTTCTATGGAGTACAAGAGTAAAGTGGCCTTCAGAAGATTTATATCACAAAATGAGAATATACATTTGAAAGAGCATCTAAAAAATAATTGATTTTTGAATTTAAAAAAAAAATCGTTGGAGCGAATTTTGAGAAAATCGAAAAAAACTGAAAATGTGCATCAGTAAAGTACTAGTACTTTATATTAACATATATATAGAGGTAAGAGAAAGTAAAAAGAATTGTATAATAGAAATTTGATTATCTTTATAAATTAGAAATATATAGTATATAGAATATTACAATACGATAAAAAAATTTGACTTCATTGGCGAAAGAAGGTGCATAGTCAACTTGTAAATAATTATCTAGTCCGAATCAGTATATAAAAATAAAAAAAAAATAAAAATTTGTCCAAAAAATTTCATCTAGGCTTTATGATTATAAAAATATACAGGAATATGCATAAATGGGGAAGCCAACAAAATGTATTATTCTATCTCTACTGTTTGATTTATTTTAAAGAAATAAAATAATAAATCTGCTCTGTTTCATTAATTTAATAATATAAACAATAATGTATCTGTACCGCTTATCGGTCAATCTTATCATACTTATGTGTACGTATGGAATGTTATCTAAATATAGATTTAGAAATTTTTTTTTTTTATTTAGTGATTGCTTTATGAAATATTCATATAATACAATTTTTTTTTTTATAAATAGCTAAAGCAAATGAATGTTGTTCAAATTGGATGAATTTAAATTTTAAATTTGGCATTGATTGATTAGTATTTATCAACTTTCAAAACAAACATAGAGATATTGTTTGAATGAATTTTTTTTTTGAAAATTTAAAGGGTTAAAGGGAGAATTTGAAATGTTGTAAATTTTTTCTAGATTGTCAGAAAATGATTTTTTTTTTCTCTCTTAGTGTTTAGTGAAGTGTTTTTTTATTCAAGTAACAAAACATTAGAATTAGATTATTCAAGAACTATATACAGTAGGCATACATGTAGCCTGGTTAGAATTTATTTTTATTATTTGGTCTTTTTTTGGCATGGGAGGCCATTTAGACTTGCCATTCCTTGATTGGTAGCCAATTCAATTGAAATAAATTTATGTCATAAAAGGAAGGTTAATTAAGGACTTATTTCAAGGATTCGCATCCTGTACCAGGCGAAAAATAGAATAAATTTCAATAGAATTGGATACCACTCAATTGAAATAAATAGGGACGAGTTTTAAATGTCGAAAAACGCCTTAAGACTAATTAAAAAAAGTATAAAAGTGAAATAACGTTCAAGGGGAGAAAATCTAAAATAAGTTAATTAATGTTATTGATTTGAAATTAGTTATTCAGTCCCTAAAATTAGAACTTAATTTTTGGTAAAATTATAAAGTTCCAGTGGCAGTCCCAGAATTTTGTTAAGAAGGGGTACTCCAACTTGCCTGTGACGCATTCAAGAAGGGGAAAGTAATGAGAGTAATGATTTAATATACTGTATTTTAGTTCGAATTCAAATTAACCCCTCTGCTCTTCCCCGCCCCTTCTACTGAGATCGTTTGTATAAATTAGTAATTAATAATAAAGTAAGTAAAATTTTGCAATTCTTTTCTTTCAAGGAGAGGAATTTATTTTAAAAGCATAAGTCTATTTATCTATTTATTGTAGTTATTAAATTAAAGTTTATCTATTTAAAGTAGTTTAAACAATACTCTCAAATGAGGCTTTGAGTGTTTTATTTAAGAAAAATTATATTTAGTTTAATGGTTTAACCAAAATATTTCAAAACTTAACGAGAAAGAGTGAAATTAAATGAGACATCTGCTTTATCTAATTAATTAAATTACTAAAAACTAAATTTTTATAAAATATATTTCCAACATTAAAACTTTAGCCTTTTATGTTTAATGTGTAAAAGTTAGTAATAGTGTTTATGTTGACCCACTATTAAATATTTCCATTTTAATGACCAATGAAAGGAGAGTGTGTAATTAACGAGCTTCGCACCACACAGCATATTATGGGAATAAAATAGTAGACAAGTATCTAATTGTGAATTCAGCAAGTGTGAAAGTTACAACTTTAATCTGTAAAATTCGAGATCCAGTAGATTAACTGTCAACCTGAATAGAGGAAACTTTCTAGGTAAATTTCTGAAGAGGATGAGTAAGCAAGCTTTTCTCTGCCTTTTCAAAAGGCAATTCAAAATATGTTTGTTATTTTATTTTCCAAGTTAAACTAGAATGTTGATGTGCAAAACATTACAAGTTCTCTTTATTAAGTATAATAAGGGCCTGTGCAACGTTACGAGAATCCCTAGGCTAAGATATATCATGCCCCCCTTATCAATATGAACTGTACATGTAGGCTTATTCACATGTAGCCTATAGGCAATAATAAACAAATTTGAAATAAAAAAAATTTTTAATAAAGCATACGCTTAAAAAAAACAATTCAAAACCACTTGAGATTGGAATTTTCAATTTTTCATAGTCAGGCGAAGAGTCATTCGGATTTGTTTTCCTCTCGATCGGCAATAAATCATGTAAAATAAATAAACCGATTGTCAAGCGTCTTATTTTGGCGAACTTAACCTAATATTTAATCATGTAAATAAAATTAATCTATAATCTCACTTGTTAATGAACTTGCTTTACCACTATAACATACTACATATATAGATAAGAGAGAAAATAAATTTACTCTATTAATAGCATACAAATTACCAATCTTATCCACTTATGTAGACGTTTCAAACTGATGTCGATAGTGTTACGTAAGTAAATTTTCGGATTTCCCTTATCATCAATAGGGAAACAAATCCGAATCATCTTGCTTACAAAAAACTTAACGTTCGAATTTATTTTAAGGAACAACTCCATACCTAAGTTTTATTCATTTCTATCAAAGTGATTTATCTCTTCTTGTCAGCAAAAATAAGCAAAATGGACACCTCTCCCTCCCTAGGAAGCTTAAATAATCCCTAAAAATTGCCCTCAAAAAAAACTAAGGAGATTGTATGGTGGCCTAGCTCAAGGCGATACGAAAAATAATTAAAATAAATAGGTAAAGAGAAATAAAGAAAATATTTCGACTTGTAAAAAATAGTTCGAGAACAAAGATTATGTGAATATATTTTGTTTTGAATTTCTATAAACTTTTGGATTAAGGTTGTTCGGACATTAAAGCACTTTCCTTGATTAAAAGCTAATTTTTTAATATGTTATTAATCACTATCAAATACGTATAAAATAAAATTTTGAAGCAGATCTGACACAGGGTTATCGTGTAATTAATTTTTAAAAAATTGAAATTTAACATGTAGCCTATGGGGAATAACGACGAAACTCACACATATCGAATTATATAGGCATCTGTGCAAATGATACAAAAACAAAAAAACTTACATTTTATTAATTCACTTCCGAGGAATATGTTAAAAATAAAATCAAAAGTTTCTGCCGACCGCTTTTAAAGATATTTTAACAAGAAAGTCAAAAAATTCTCCAAAATGACAGTCGCCAATATTTAAAAATAAGGAAGCATCGAGAGTCAGACCAGCCTGGCAACGTCGCATAAAATACTTGATGTTAGTTACATATTTTTTTTCAATTTTAAGATACTTTTTTCTCGCAAATCGTCCATTGTGTTTAAACTGATTTGCATTAAACATTGTAATATATTAAATAAAATAAAATTGAAGGCGTTTAAGATTTAAAATAGATAGTTGATGAATGCAATGTTGCCAGTTCTATATTACGTGAAAAACTGCTCAAATCAAAAGTCATTCATTTATTATTTTTGGTAATTAAATTATTAACTTAATCCAATTATAAACTATGATAGGTCACGACTAAATTATAATAAGGAATTTTGGCATTCAAATTTTTAATTTTATTTAAAAAAAATTTAGATTCTATTATGACTTACGATGTACTATCCGAACAACCTTAAATACTTCACCTAGAAGTAGTCTTTATATTCTATACGAGAAGGTAAAAAGTGCACAGAAAAATAATGATGTGATTTACATAAAGAGATAGATCATCTTTTTCCCTACAAGATGGCGGTCTTATCTCAATTTCGATCATAATGGCGCTTGGTTCCTTTATATAAAATCATCCATATTTAATAAGGGCATTTACGAATACGACAATCAGTGACTAGTCAAAGACATCAGCTCTTTTCTAATTATATCCCTAATATATTTTATTAACATTATGGTCTAACAAGCGTGTTTGTTATCTTTTGCTCATTTATAATAAAATAATTTAATCATTTTAAGTTTCATGATTTTTTTTTTTTTTTTTTTGAAAGAAAAAAACATCCTAATTTCTTTAGATTCTCATCTCTCGTCTAAATTAAATATATCAAATAGAAAGGGAAGAGTAGGGTGAGAGTTGATTTAATTTATTGAGTTGACTTGGGCTGCATTCGTTGCGTGTTTCGTTCAAACTTGGTTGGCTTTAAGGCAAGAAGCTCTCTCTCTCTCCCTCCCTCGTTTTGCTCCTTTTCCCGTAAATCAACAACATGAATTATTATCTCTCTAGACATTCAGATATAATATATTTAGAATAATATGCACAAATGAGAAAAAATTGGATCGCTAAAAGAAAGTGAAAAAAAATGACTGGGGGTATAATTTTACTTTAAAAAAAATATATATAATGAAGGGGAAAAAAGATGGGTATATTTATCATTCTGAATAACGTGTTGATTTACACCATCTTAGATTCTTAGCGTCTTTGACAGTTTTCATACTCGAATTCACCCTCCAATCCAATTAAGTTTGTTAGAAAACATCAAAAGGAAATAATTAAGTAATATTCTTTTATTAATCATATAATGTGAGGAAGGGGAACGATGGAAGCTCCAGGACAGAGATGCTGCCTTCTTACATGGGAACATCTGAGTGGTTCAAAGCAAAAGTGGACCAAGTCCAAAAACAATTTTCTTATTTTTCCATTTTTGGATAATAAATTATGATAGTTATTCAGTGTAATAATGAACCATGTCCGAATTTCAATACTAATCCTCCAGAGTGCAGTAGTTCCTTTCCGTAATGCATTAAAAAAATCCAAAAGTCTGAATATAAAATTTAAAATGTGTACTTAGATAAAGTATAATTTTTGCTCAGGGGCCCTCATCTTGTGGGTACGGGATGGCAACCACGAGCTGCCCTAGCTGGGACAGGCAGTCCTTCAGTTCTATAAATGTTTGTCTCTTCCTTCCTCTTGTCAACAGGCGTCAGACCGTGCGACGGGCCGGCCTGTTCTATTTCTTCCAGTCGTAAAAACGTATGATAGGGTTGGAGGGTAAGAGTGAGGTCCGCCGACCCCGCGGGACAAGGCGAGAAGAGAAGAAGACTTAGATAAAGTATAATTTAATTTCTTAATAATTGGTGAGATGTAAAATAAAAAAATTTTGTATATTTAAGAGAAATTAAATATAAGGCTTTAACTTTGATTCATTTTTTCTCAAAAGTGTAAAAAGTGGACTTTGTTCACTTTTTCTTTGAACCCCTCATATATTTAAGGTCAGGGGAGAACACCTAGGAGATAGGCAACCAGAAGTGTTAGGGATGGGAAAAGAAAGAGAAGACACAAGAGGCTTAGCCCCGTCTTCTACCTTGGACCTAATAGAAAAATATTAGTAGTCACAGCATGGGCACAAGATGGAGTGAGAGGAATTTTTTCTCCCCTTTATGCTTCCATTCGTTTACTTTACTGGTTACCTAACTCCCAGGCGTCCCCATGATTGACAAAAACTAGAGTTTTTTAAGCCTTTTCTCTAATTTTTTTCATTTTAAAACTTTAAAAAAATTATAGCAAACTCAAGATCTGGCTTTTAGATATAAATAAGTCTTAAACTTTCTGTCTCGATAATATTCTTGATCATCTAGAAAATATGTCCTCTGGATGAAACCTAGGGCTTTATTTCTTTTAAATCTTCAGAAATTCACCAAATATGCTAGGAGTTTGAAATTTCTGTACCCCCTGGTACAGTAGTTAACACTAGAACAAAATCTGCCAAAGAGTACTAGTACTTTACTAATGTACTTTTTCACTTTTTTTTTATTAAAATTAATAAATCAATTATATATAATTTATAAATATTATTATTAATTGCATGTATGAAATGTTAAGAATCAAATTGACAGGTATACTATATTTAGCACCTAATATCTAATTTAAAATCAATCAGAACCATAATAAAGGTAATTATAAAATATTCTAAATAGCTCTAATCGCATTTTATTTACGTTATTTAAAAATTCTTTTAAGGATTCGAGAATGTGATTTAATCAAATATTTGAAATTTCTATTATTAACTAATTTAAATTCTAGCAGAATTGTGTATATATAATCTGTTTGTGACATTTCTATTTATATAGCGAATCTAGATTTTTTTTTATATATAACTATTAACTACATCTAATATAATTTGCATCACGTATCAGCTTTTCATTCCCTAAAATGGAAGGGGGTCGCTAAATTAAGTAACTAAAAACTTGACAAGCTTTCACAAAAGGGTTTATGAAATTTCTTTAATAACTATAAGAGTTAGAAATATATAAAAAAAATATACTGTATAAATTGGCTGGACTTCGAACCCACCCTCAACCGAAATAAAGAGAATGTAACGTTTTGTAACCCTTTGAGAAGCAAGAATTTTCTCTAAAATCAATAAAAATATTGCTATTTTCATGTTGAAGAATTAAACTAATCTATAATAGAATTTTTATAGCATATTCTAGTGCAAACCCCAAAACAGATATCCTCCACTTTACGATCCACCCGCTGAATCCAAGATAATTTTTATTATAGTCTAATGTACCTTTGAAATATAAAGATTTTCAGCTTTAAACCAAAAATTAAATTGACAATAAAATCTTATCTACAAATAACCGGCGAATTATTTTTCCCAAGAGTTGGTTATATTTTGTTCTCTACATTCAGGATAATATTTCAAATAATCAAAGAATCGTAAAACTGACATTCAGTTGGGACATAAAGGAAATATTACGTTAGTCATTTATAAATAAATCTGGGTAGTAAAGAGTAAAATGGGCCTACATTACACGGATTTAAAATGTATGACATAATTTTATCATCTAGTTAGTAACATACGTATTACTCTTATTAGATGAAATGGTGTAAAAGATAACGAATTCATTCATATGTTGCGATTTTCTCTTCATTGGAATTCTAAAGTGTTTAATAAATGAATAATAATAACGTTGTTTGTCTTGTGTGTTGTATATAAATCCCTCACTTCTTTTTGATAATAAATAGCCATTTGAGTCATTTGTGATTTCCACTGGTAAATAATAAGTATAACGAACTTTTAGAATGTCTTTTTGTGACGACAACCGCAGAATTTTTGATGAGTTTTTCTCTATCTCACTTTCTCGTTTCTTTTCTCGCCCTCCTTTTTGCTTTAAAGTTCAACTTTAAGACAATTTAATGCGCTGTTAAGTTTTCCACGTTTAAATATTGTAGCAGTTCATTTTGTTACAATGGCTCTAGCTGAAGAACAAAAATAAGAGAGTGAAAGGCCTTCTGGGTCCAATAAAATGATACAAAACCCTTTCGAAAAAAAAAGAGACGACCTTATTATAAAAAGAGATTTTTTTTTATTTTTCTTCTTAATTTAAATCTCAAAAAAAAAAAATTCAAAGTTTGTAATAAAATGGCTAACACAGACTTGCCAACTCTAATTTGATTATATATGGCCTACAGAATAACACAAAAAAAAAAAAAAACTTTAAGGTGTTGGGGACTGTTGAGAAAATAAGAATTAACCTAAATAAAAAGGCGACTTTTCTTTTAGATAATTTTGTTTAGCTATTGTTTTATTCTATATTAGCTATAAAAAAATTTAAGCTATCATCGCCAAGTCTTAACTGCAGCAGCAAGATTCTAGAGGGACACGAGAACCTTCCCAAATATTGATATATAGGTGTATAGAGTCTTGACTCTAAGAAAAATAACTCTTTAGAATGTTTTCTCCGAATATTTGTGCTAGATCAGGGCCGGATCTAGAGGGGGGCAGTGGGTGCGTGTGCCCCGGGCGGCAGATATCATGGGGCGGCAATTAAAGAAAAATTGACTAAAAAAAGGTAAAATGATATGAATTTTGTATAGAAAATTTTAAGCAGGGGGCGGGAAATTAAATTTTGCCCCCTTAACAAATCTCCTAGTTCCGGCCCTGTGCTAGATTAAATGCCTTCAGAATATTAGGAAATCACTCTAAATAGTTATGCAGCATATACAACAGATATACTCAACATCCTTTAGTAAAAATTTTAACTCTCCAACGTGTATTCTCTAGATGAAATATTGTATTAAATAATATTTTAAATTTTAGGTATCAAGTAGATTAGAGTTCCATTTCAGAAGATAACAGAAATGTTGAAATGCGTATAAAGTGAATTATTCTATCAATAAAAACATGAAACATATCACTTAGTGTATTTAAAATATTATTTATTTTCTACTGTGTGTGTGTGTAAATACAAGGTGTATCTGTAATTCACCCTTAGTTAGGAGTTTTCATTAGTGAGTTACATGCAAAAATTCAACTTAATCGATTAAGACGTCCCAGAAATATAAATTATTTAGTGGAAAAATAGTAAAAATGGCGGATATCTGATGAAAGAAGCTTTTCCCTAGAAATATAAACTTTTTTCTTTGTTTCGACTAATAAAACCAGCAGAAGAGTCAGTGGAGCCCCGAATTATGCCCTCTTCCGTTCCTTGTTTAAACTTATAAAAGTCACTTTTATCGTACAGCTTTTGCCTGAATTGACCGGAAACATAGCCATCTAAAGATCGGTGGACGAATAATCCTTAAATTACTTTATGCCAAATATTATGTGTATACAATGAAGGACAATCCGCCCTTTATATATATTTCAGAATAAATAACCTCCCCTCCCTTCTAAGGCTTAACGCACACCAATTGAGCAAAAATATTTTCCAACAAAACGTTTTATCCAAGAGCCAAACGTTTTGCTCAATGCCAACGCACACCGATTGAGCAAAACGTTCAATGACAAAACATTTTGCTCTATGCCAATGCACACTGATTGATCACAAACGTTTTCGAACTAAGCGTTTTGTCCAAGAGCAAAAGGTCTCAATGCCAACGCACACTCATTGAGCAAAACATTTTGTTCAATGATGTCGAACCATGTCCAATTGTGTTTTGCCCTTCGGTGTGCGGTGACCCATAGAAAAGCATTGAAAAAACAGTTTTAGGCACAATAAGTCAACAACGTTTTGTTCGAAAACGTTTTTTCTCAATTGGTGTGCGTTCAGTCTAAATTATCTCCGTGCATTACCGAAACACTTTGTGTATGTAGTAGCCTATTAACTAAATAGGCCTACGTAATTAATATTTCCTTCTTAAAAGCAATATTGTAATAGTTTGTATCTTTCAGGAATAGAGGGAATTTTGGGTATAAGTTGCCAGTCATCTTAGCAACCTGCCAACTCTCTATCTCAAGTTTGATATCTATATTTTCTTTGTTGTTTATATGTTGAGAAACTGAGCTTAAACTGACAGGTGTCTGACAATTTGACAGTTCCATGTTATAAGTAGAAGAAACCTTAAACATCTATTTACTTTAAAATAATACAAATTTTATATAATAAAAATGAATTACTTTAGGATATATGACCTACTTATTAATATTATTCATTTTTATATCCATACGTAATTATTATATATTATAGAAGAAAGAATTAGCATGTGACAATGTGGATTTTTTTTTTTTTTAATTTTGAGATGTCTCATGTCATGTGTTTAATATCTAATGATGTATATTATAAAAATATTTTTTCTCTTCTCTTTTGAATTGTTATTTCATCTTTTTTGTTTTATTTTTCTATTTATTATTAATGGTTGTATATATTATATTCAGTTGTGCTCGCATGTGAGCTGTAAAAGAAAATTTTGTATATCTTCTCTATGAGGCAATGCCTTAGAGAACAATTTAATAAATTAATTCTAATTCTAATGTCTCAGGTAAAAATTTTTTCTATTATACTAGAGAGCAAAAAATCTTTAAAAACTCGCAACCAAGAGCAGGCATGAATGTTTGGTTGCATAACAGAAACGTTGCAGGCTGAATTTTTCTTAATAAAAAGTCTTAAATATTTTAATCTGAAGGAAAAATATAGGAGTTGAGAAAAAAGAAAGGTCTGAACCAAACTCAATGAAATTTTGAATGCATTAAAATTTAATGTCAATCACTAGAAAATATAATGAAAAATGGTTTTATTTTACTTGCATTTTCTTACTTGTTTTATTTATAATTTATTAAATAACTATTTGAAAATTTCTTATATTTAGGATATTAAACTATAATAAATCTATAATCAATTTCCATTTCTACATTTAGGCCTAATCTGTCAAATTCACGTTCCTATCACAAAGATTTACAGTATTAAATTTTTTTTTTTTTTTTTTTTTTTTTTTTTTAATTTTAAAAGAATTCAACTTTATGAATGATAATATAATACAAAAGAGAAGAAAAGGAAAGAAAGATCATCAGTGATAAAAAAAAAAAAAATGAGGGAATAGCTGTAAATATTAAAGTATAAAATAAAACCTGCTGCTCATTCAATTCGACAAACGAGTGAGTGATATCTCAAATAAAGCAGAGACAATGGTTAAATTGATAAAACAGACGGGAAATGAAACTCGGCTGAATGATCAAATCAGAAAAAATACAGAAAAGAGCAAAGAGAGGTGGTTTAATGGAGAAAAATTTCCGAATCCATGCAGGTTTTAGGTGTAAAAAAAAAAAAAAAAAAATCTGTGACAAGTATTCCGAATTGGAAAGGAATTTAATAGAAATGAAATTTTTCATTTAATTTTTAGAATATTTTTTTCTTTTGATGTTTAATTGCAAGTAGAATACAAATATACTACTTTAGTTGTGATTTGCACAACTTCCTGATATCAAATATTAATTATAATGGAGAATTGGAGATATCAGGCAGGGATTATCTAGGTTAATAAAACTCTCAGAATAAGACGTTTCAGCCTGAATTTATTTGGCCATCTTCAGTTATTGGGAATTTATACCCCGTCTCTATTTATTTCAATTGATTGATTTCCTGGGACGGGATGCGAACCCGCGACCCTTGGTACAAATGGCCAGCATGCTAACCACTACACAAAAGACCGAGGGCATATTAATTTTTAAATTTAAATAATAATAATCAATTTAAAAAAGCAGGGAATAAGTCATTATAATGGAAAAATAAATGTATGCAATCTCTCTAATTATCCTTGGGGATTGTCTTTTTTTTTTTTTAATCTTTAAGCCGAATTAGTCTGCAAGATTTGACGATGCTGGTGGGATTCATTCAAAATACTAGCGAGATTAAGGCATGTCCTCTTGTATTTGTAAAGCTTTGAATAATTAGAGAATGTTTTTTGTTGAATAAAAAAAAAAAATCTAAGAATGTTTTTTTTTAGGATAATCTTAATGATGTACTTTAATTAAAAAAATATTGTAATTAACATTATTCTTAAAGTACTTTTTTTTAACACTCACACTTTATTCACATTCACACTCACACACACACACACACAGTCTTTTCGGCAACTTAGGCCATATAAGACTTTTACGAAGTACTTTAACAAATAGATTTTGACCATCAGAAATTCTTAGAGATAAGCAAATAAATATTAATGATATTCATTCTTTCAAATAAGTTTATTTGTCTTTATTTATTTTTTGTTAAGGACAATTTTTCGAAAAAAAATCCCCAGGATTTGCATTTTGGTACAGTATAAAAAAAATATTTTTTTTTTTTTTTTAAACATTCACACTTTTTTAAAGTGAAACTTATTTCTCATTCACACTCACACTCGCACACACATTCACACTGTCTTTTCGGCAACTCAGGCTATATAAGACATTTACGATAACCGTTATTGATTTAATATACAGATATGGGGTCCAGGCATTCTTATTTAAGCCATTTGGTATCCAAGTGGCTTAAATAAAATCATCGGACTGCCTGTGGTCCGAACCCGCGTCGTTTGGTATACGAGGTTAGCACGCTAACCACTACACCAAGCCCCGAGGGCATAAAAAATATTAAATTCTATGTATTTTCCATACTTTGTATTCCTGTACAAATTAAAATGCTATTTGCAAGCTATGATCTTCACTCTATGTGAATTTTTAGGAAAAACCGGGTTTTAGCGGTCATCTGAGTCTATTTAGATCGCAGCCCAATTTTCTAAATTAATTGGAAGTCAATATAATTAAGAAAATTTTCATCTCCGGGGACGGAAGCTGAGGCGAGATCTCTTCCTCTGTTTATTTTCTATAAATATGACAACTTAAAGGTGAAGAGATAAAATATTACAGACTTGAATATCGCCAGATAAGTGACACAACTCAAAAATTTCAACAAAATAGTATTTTTTTTTTGGCATCTGAGGCCATCTGAACTTAGAATTGTTAGATGATTTTGATATAAATGATCCAGACACATTTAAAGGAACAACAGTAATTTGTATAACAAACTAAAACCATAGAGCTGGTCCTCAAAGTCAATCAAATTAAGACATTTAGGCCTAAATAATTTTGTTTTTACTTTTTCTTTCCTCAATATACAGTATGTTAATATATAGAAAGAGAAAGTATTGGATTCATGTCAAAAATTTGATGTCGAGATTTTAATGGACACATTTTGAAGTCCAAAAAAGTGGTTTTCGCAACATGGTATGTCAGTGTGTGTGTGTGTGTGTGTCTGTGAACAAAATACCCCAAGAACGAAAAGAGCTTGGAGGTTGAAATATTTAAGTTAGGTATCTTCCTGGAACGTAACACGAAGCTTTTGAACAAAATCGGCCAAAAAGTACTAGTACTTTACTATACTATATATATTACTTTATTAATTTATTAGATAAATAACCATGTTTCAACTTATGAATAAATATTTCGTGGAGTTGGTTATTAATATTTCATCATTAACTAAAACTTAGAGAAATATTGTTGTACAAAGAAATTGAACTAATGACCTCCTTTAGGGAAAATGATGTTAACTTTTAATTCTGTATTTTATTCAAAGTTAAAAAAAAAAAAACTCATACACATACATGAAAAAGTCTCGTTTGGTGCGATTTTTCGATGTAAAATTGCAAAAGGAGAGAGAAAACTTATCCCAAGATGTTCGTTATTCCTTTTTTTTTTTTATTCATTTTTTTTTTTTTTTTTTTTTGAATGTAATTTCCCTCTTTTCGACAGACCGAGATGTTGACGCCCTCTATAAACAACCCTCTTTCTCAGGTCTTTCACTCTATTTTACATTTTCCGATGTGGAAAATAAAAATATTCCCAAAAGCATAATTTATTGACGGATGGTATTTTATTATTCTCTTTTAATGGAGGTGGTAATTTATATTTAGAGCTTGACTATCCGGTGTCACAAATTTCCGTGAATAAAAAATTTAACGAGTACAATAGTAAAGTGAAAAAAAAAGTAAATAGCTCAATTTTATTATTTTTAATGTCACATATACCATGGTATATAGGAAATTTGTTAAAAGAACAGACAGGAGTATACTATATTTTTTCATAATTAATTATTCTAAATAAAATTTAATTAAACAGTGGAATAGGTTCTAAAAATTACTAGAATGTGAATTAAAGGTGAAAGGTGGAAACATTTTTATAAATTATTGTATTCAGTGTACAGTCGGCGTCACAAGTGACTGATGTTTTTATTTTAGAATTCATAACTACAGTAGAATCCCGATATGGTCAAGGGGTGGACGGTTTGGGAGTACAAAATTTTAAAAAAAATTTTCTAGAAACCGGCAAATTTATACGAATTAGCCGGAAATACAAATACGAGTCGGGGATAAGAAATATTCGGATTCCATGGTATTTTTCAAATAAATCTTTTTTTTTTTAATGCAACTAGAGGGGAAAAGTTACTTTTAAGACAATGGCTAAGCATTTTGGTTGCCTAAGCACAAGCTCTTGAGCACATCATGCACATGTGGCGCCGAATATAGCCTATAAAATGGAGTGTAACCAGGAGCCCGAAATTCAACACTACTCTTTCATAAATAGAAAATTAATAGAATTTTTTTTTTTAGATAAATATATGATACATAAGTACAAACAGTTTTTTTTTTATTTCAGTTTGACTTTACGGCCATATCCATTATTATTGTTATTATTATTATTATTATTATTATTATTATTAATTAGCCTAATTAAATTATTATTGAAAATATTTTACATATAGC
Source organism: Euborellia annulipes (assembly GCA_023213315.1). Lineage (NCBI taxonomy): Eukaryota > Metazoa > Arthropoda > Insecta > Dermaptera > Anisolabididae > Euborellia > Euborellia annulipes. The sequence goes on along the minus strand of JAKCPI010015910.1, from coordinate 16,544 downwards.
AAAATATATGAAGTGTAATTTTTATCAATTTTTAAGAAAGGACGCAACTTGCCCTTGGAACAGTAGCGTCATTTTAACTTTTTCTAGGGGGAGAGGGGAATTTTTTTTATTTACATACAACATTTATCTCTAATTCGGCCAAATTATATTTAATTAAATTGATTTTTTACAGTTTATATACTCGTAGATATATTTTGAAATATTTTATTAGGCCTAACAACATAAAATTTAAAAAGGGTTAGACTCCTTGGGGGGGGGGGGGGGTAAATGTCACACCACTGCCCTGAAAACGTCTGCTGAAATATTAGTATTTTATTTTTCCCCTGGTTAAATGCTTATTGAGTTTGACACTTATGAAGTAAAATATTTAATCCTGATAAAGAAAAGAATAATCGAAATTTTGTAAGAGGCTATAATAACAAAGAATTTTTTTCAACATTATTTTAGTGAACTCGTTTCTAAATATTAATATTTCTATGTGACGTCAGTTTCAATCTTACATAACATAAACTTGAATAAAATCTAAAACAATGTAGAAATAAGACTAATGACGTCGCGTTTGGGAAGACAACTCAAAGAGATAGAGAGAGTAAAGCCCTTTCCCTCTCTCTCACTCTCTTGACTTTGAAATTAGTTTTCGAATTGACTAAGATAGATTCAAATTAAGTCCAGAAGAGAAGACGTGACAACCAACAAACAATCCCTCTCAAGGAGAGAGCTAAATTTATGTTTACCCTCCTCCCTTTGGAGTAATAGCCATCATAGGGAAAGCTAGCTCTTATTGTTTGTGTAATATATATCCATAATTATGTTCTAATTAAACAGAGACAATACTAGCAACATCCATTTTCGTTTATTTAACGGTCTATTGAAAACTAGAACAGAAATAAACATTTCGTTTCGTATCAGATCCGTAATCTATATTATTTTGAAAATTAGAAAATTGTAGTTTGACAAGAGTTTTTTTAAAACACTTTCTCCCTCTCTCCCCCCCCCCCCCCCCCCCCCACCCCACCCCCCTTTCTTCCCACCCAAAAGATAAAAATATATCATTTATAATATATAAATAAATATAGGGTAGGTTTTTTTTTTTTTTTTATTCCTTTTATTAATATAAAAAAAAAAAACGGCCGCGCGGGGGCCCGAACCCGCGCCGTTGGGTTTGGGGGTTGGCACGCCAACCCCTACCCCTTCCCCCGAGGGTTGACAAGAGTTTAGTAATACGAGAATGAACAATAGTTTATTTTGCGTCCCTTCCTTTCTAAATTGGAACAAAAAGTTATGAAATATTGTATTTTTAATGGGATCTTTTAAAAAGGCATTAATTTGTTAAGGTCTTTTTCGGCCATTTAGACCCCGTCCCTAAATATTTCAATCGGTTGGTATCCAATTCAATTGGGTCGGGATGCAAACCCTTGACCTTTGGTGGCACCAGAAACTAATGGTCTAAAGGGCTTAATATAAGTTAAGTGTACAACAGTTGAATTCTTTACATTATAATAAAATTCAAGGATTCTTCGACTCTGTAGCCAAAAGGATAGATAGTGAAAATGTTAAAAGAGATAATCTTAAAAATCAAGTTCCGATATCTGTAGTTTGATGAAAATTTGTTTATTGGATACCAATTGAATAAACCTTTTGAAATACTAGATTGCATATATACTACATTAACGAACACACAATAAAAAATCTGGTGTGACTGGCGCACAGCACACAACTTTCTCTTACCCTTCGGTAAGAGAAAGTTGCGCACTGTGCTGGTCACACCAGATTTTTTGTGTCGAGATATATTTAGTTTCCGATAGCACCTTAGTTTCAAACTTGCATTTTAAATGTTGATTGCTTGAAATAAACTATGGTTATTTTTCAAAATTTTAATCTCATATTTGGACATTTTATACACAATATAGATTCGTAAATAAATACAAAATTTCATAAGAATTGGAAAAAAAAATTTTAAATGCGTAAAAAGTTCCAAAGGGGACCCCAAAGGGGACCCCCTTTTGAATCGAAATTAACATACAAATCCCTATAGGAAATTAACATTGGCCAAATGCGAAGATAAGGTAGAAAAATTTAAAACGCGTAGAAAGAGAGAAGATAGTTTTGTGAGAGAGAGAGATATGTTTTCTCCGAAAAAAAAAAATGGGCGTTTAAATAATAATTGATTTTTAATCTAATAAAAAGAAAAAGATTTAAATTCGGTTACCATGGCAACCATTTATTTCTCCTATCTTTCCTATGAAGCACAAGAGTAAAGTGTGCTTCAAACAATTTTGAGGGCAAAACGAGAATATACATTTGAAAGAGCATCTAATAAATAATTGATTTTTGAATTTTAATCAAAATCGTTAGAGCGAATTTTGAGAAAATCGAAAAAACTGAAAAAGTACATCAGTAAAGTACTAGTACTTTTTGGCCGATTTTGATTAAAAGCTTATTTTGTCGGTCCCGGGGGGTGTTTAACTTAAATATAAAATTTCAGCCTCCTAGCTCAATTCCTTCATGCTTAAAATTGAACACACACACACACACACACAGACAGACAGACAGACAGACAGACAGACAGACAGACAGACAGACAGACAGACCATGTCGCGAAAACCACTTTTTTGGATTCAGGGGACCTCAAAACGTGAAGATCCATCAAAATCTCGACATCGAATTTTTGACATGAAACCAATACTTTCTCTCTATATATATATTACATATATACATAGGTAAGAGAAAGTAAAAATCTGGTGTGGCTGGTCGCACTGTTTAGTTTTCGCCCATTACTTCAAGATGTAAAATTTATTTATTTTTTTTTTTTTTTAACTTAATTAAATGGCCGTCGGAAAAACCATTTGGCCAATGGCAAAGTAAGTGAGTTTCAGATATAGGAACCCGAGAAAAATTTTTTTTTTTTAATCGGGGCATAAATCTGACTTCTTATTCTCCGAGATCCTTATACACTGGTTCACAAATTACAAATGTGACCAGTGACTCTGGTCTCGGTGGTATAATTTATAAAGATGGGAAAATATTTATCTTTTTCCAAAAGGATTCGGACCAGTAGGTTCAATTAAAGTCAAAAAGTTTTTTTAAAACAAAACTTTATTTGACCCCAGACAATGTTTCGTCCACTTGCTTTGCTCGTTTTAATTTATTTAATATTACTGTATGTAATCGTCGTGTGGGTTCTCTGCTCTGAATCTTAGTAAAAACCAGTAAAGAGAAGTCAATCAAACCGCCAAATTTTCACTCTTCGTTAAAAAACTTTTTTGCTTTCTTCTTTCAACCAGCTCTCAACGACTAAATCTTTGTTCTTCTGCCCCAGTTGAAAGATTGTTTTCATTTGCGGGTTTATTCATTCTCCATCAAGGTCCAGATTATCCGACAAAACTTTTGAAAACTTGGTTTTTTGTAACCTTTTCATATTTTTATAAATAAATTTTTTTTTTAGTGTCATGAATAATTTTATTGTTTTCGATTTTCCAAAGGTATTCTCCAATATAAGTTTAGCTGCCACTTTCCTAAACTAAATTTATTTAGGGTTCCAGATAGAGCCCTGCACGGGCCGATTTTTTTTTGGCCCGGACCGGTCCGTGTCCGTATTTTTTTTGACTTCCCTCCCGTACCCGGCCCGTAATTTTTTACCATTCTTCAGGCCCACCCGGAATTTTTTCAAACCCGCCCATTCCCGCCCGAGATTTAGTGAATGAATGAACGAATGTCTAGTAATTTTTAAATAAAATTTCATTTGCATGCCCGTCCGCCCGAACCCGTTTATTTAGACTTGCTACCCTCCCGTATCCGCCCGTAATTTTTTTCATGGCCTCCAAAGCCCGCGGGCCAGGCGGGTAACGGGCCTACGGGCCAACCCGTACCCGTGCAGGGCTCTAGTTCCAGATTTACCCCTCCAAAAAGTATTTTAAAATCAAGGAAAAATTTGTTTGTAATTGGTATTTTCAATGTATTTGAAATACGTAATTGGTATCTTGTATCTCGTTAAACAAACCCGTGAATAATTGGTATCTTGTATTTCGTTACAAAAATCTGAAGTAATTGGTATTTTGTATCTCGTTACTCAAAATCGAGTAACTTGCCCATCCCTGCTTATGAGGTACAAGAATAAAGTGTGCTTCATAAGATTTCAATGGCAAAATGAGAATATACATTTTAAAGATCATCTAAAAAATAATTGTTTTATGAATTTTAAACAAAAATTTTGAAAAAATCGAAAAAAAAATGAAAAAATATATAAGTAGATACTTTTTGGTTGATTTTATTCAAAAGCTTCGTGTTACGTTCCAGGGAGGTACCTAACTTAAATATAAAATTTCAACCTCCTAGCTCTTTCCGTTCTTGAGATATTTTGTTCACAGACACACACACACACAGACACACAGACAGACCATGTCGCGAAAACCACTTTTTTGGATTCAGGGGACCTCATAACGTGAATATTCATCAAAATCTCGACATAGAATTATTTACATGAATCCAATACTTTCTCTCTATATATTAACATATATATGGAGGTTAGAGAAAGTAAAAAAACTGTTTGTACTTGTTTCTCATATATATAAAGTAAGAATTAAGTTATTTAAAAAAAAATATCATTGCGACACAAAATCACATCTTTTGAGAAGTCTTCGTATCTAAAAGTTAAGACAATAATTTTTCTATCTAACAAGATACCTATTCCTTTAATTAATTAATTTATGCCAACTCCGAATCTTGTTTGTTAACGGTATTTTATAAATTAGAATAGAAAATTTGCAATTTTTAATTTAAAACTAATCTCTTCTTTTGCTTCTTTTTTTTCTTTCCACCTTAAAAGTTTTGTTCGACATGATTGTCCTGTCCTCTTCAACGAGACAATATTTCCTTGTCCGGATGATAAATATCCTTAAAGGAGGGTGAGTGAGTGAGTTTTCTAGAGGCTAACCAAGACCAAGGAGACAAGCCAGGAATAGAAGATCAGACTGCTTGCTTTGCTTCTAGCCAAAAAATAAACATGTCCTCGGGAAAACAAAAGATAAATTAGACATGGCGAGCTTCATTTTTGTCCCACTTTACAAATTAATTCAAAATACAATAAAAAAAAAGTTCTAATGTCTATTTTAGTAAAAGAAGTTTTGTAAAAAAACTTATTTTCCACGAGTCTACAGAATATTTATTTTTTAAATATTTGAAAGAAAATTGCATAAATTTTGATTATAAAAGTTAGTATAAATTATAAAAGCAAAAGTGTATTAAATTGTGTAAATTTAATTAATATCAATAAAACTAATAAAATATTAAAATAGGAAATTTTTTTCTATTTGTTTGAGGTTTATTTTGAACATCTGAGGCCATTTAGATTCCTTCCGGAAATAGAAAATTGATTGGTAGCCAATTCAATTGAAAGAAATATTTTCGTCTGGGACGAGATGCGAGCCCTTGATCTCTAACACAAGAAGATAATACTTTTCCTCTGAGCTACACACTGCCTTACTTAGGAAAAAGGCAGTCAGGGATGGGCAAGTTACTCGATTTTGAGTAACGAGATACAAAATACCAATTACTTCAGATTTTTGTAACGAAATACAAGATACCAATTATTCACGGGTTTGTGTAACGAGATACAAAATACCAATTACGTATTTCAAATACATTGAAAATACCAATTACAAACAAATTTTTCCTTGATTTTAAAATACTTTTTGGAGGGGTAATTCTGGAACTAGAGCCCTGCACGGGTATGGGTTGGCCCGTAGGCCCGTTACCCGCCCGACCCGCGGGCTTTGGAGGCCATGAAAAAATTACGGGCGGATACGGGAGGATAGCAAGTCTAAATAAACGGGTTCGGGCGGACGGGCATGCAAATGAAATTTTATTTAAAAATTACTAGACATTCGTTCATTCATTCACTAAATCTCGGGCGGGTATGGGCGGGTTTGAAAAAATTCCGGGCGGGCCTGAAGAATGGTAAAAAAATTACGGGCCGGGTACGGGCGGGAAGTCAAAAAAAAAAATACGGACACGGACCGGTCCGGGCCAAAAAAATCGGCCCGTGCAGGGCTCGATCTGGAACCCTAAATAAATTTAGTTTAGGAAAGTGGCAGCTAAACTTATATTGGAGAATACCTTTGGAAAATCGAAAACAATAAAATTATTCATGACACTAAAAAAAATTTATTTATAAAAATATGAAAAGGTTACAAAAAACCAAGTTTTCAAAAGTTTTGTCGGATAATCTGGAACTTGATGGAGAATAAATAAACCCGCAAATGAAAACAATCTTTCAACTGGGGCAGAAGAACAAAGATTTAGTCGTTGAGAGCTGGTTGAAAGAAGAAAGCAAAAAAGTTTTTTAACGAAGAGTGAAAATTTGGCGGTTTGATTGACTTCTCTTTACTGGTTTTTACTAAGATTCAGAGCAGAGAACCCACACGACGATTACATACAGTAATATTAAATAAATTAAAACGATTTCAGCTCTCTCTGCAAGACTTTTTACACTGCGGCAAATTAAAAAAAAAAAAGTATTTGGTATCTCGAATTTCAGATACCAATTACTAAAAAATGTAACGAAATACAAGATAGCAATTACTTTGCCTATGCTGTAACGAGATACAAGATACCAATTAATATTGTATTTCGTATCTTGTATTTCAAATACATGTAACTGATTAACGCCCATCCCTGAAGGCAGTAATGTTAATTTAGTGCCTTTATGAGTTTTAGTGCTAATATATTTTTCCATTGATTCTCTACATATATATGTTAATATACATATATATAGAGAGAAAGTATTGGATTCATGTCAAAAATTCGATGTCGACATTTTGATGGATATACACGTTTTAAAGTCTCCTGAATCCAAAAAAGTGGTCTTCGCGGCATGGGTCTGTCTGGGTTCAATTTAAAGCATGAAGGAAGTTGAAATTTTATATTTAGATTAGGCACCCACCGGAGGCGAAAAAATAAGCTTTTTATCAAAATCAGCCAAAAAGTACTAGTACTTTACTGATGTATTTTTTTAGTTTTTTCTATTTTCTCAAAATTTGCTTTGATTAAAATTCAAAAATCAATTATTTTTTAGATGCTCTTTAAAATGTATATTCTCATTTTGCCATTGAAATATTATGAAGACCACTTTACTCTTGTACTTCATAGGATGATAGGAGAAATGGTTGCCATGGTAACAAAATATAAATATTTTCCCATACTAATAAATTTTACATCTTGAATTCTAATATAACGGCGGGCCCACGGGCTTGGTGTAGGGGTTAGAGTGCTAAGCTCGTATACCAAAAGTCGCGGGTTCGGACCCCAGGCAGTCCGATGATTTTATTTTTTAAGCCATTTGGATACCAAATGCAAACAATTATTATTATAGAACTATAATATCATTAATTCAGTTTAAAAATATCCGAAATTTCAATTTCATTTTTTTCCCGATGTCACTTTTTTTACTTTACTGCCTTCTTCCTAAGCACGGTAGTACAGGTTAAGGGCAAAATAAATAATATTAATAGATTCGAAAAAATATCGTGGAAAAAATATCTATTTTTCAAAGTCCTATGATGATAATTGTCTTATGAATCCAGGAAAAAAATAAGAGTGGGGGTAAGAGACTCAACTGGGAGATAAGATTTAATATGTCCACAATCGAGCTTGGGTGAAGAGACAGCCGACCAAAAAGTCATGTACTAGATTGCATGGGTAAAAGATATATAGTCTGAAGTTATCTGTCACACATGAATATTCTTTGTTATGATATCATATTGTCTATTGCAATTTTAAGCTTGAATGAATGTTAAGGTTATCTCTCCCATTTCACGCCGTATTGATGAAAGTTAGTGGAGCAGAACCACCAAGTTTTTTTTTTTTAATAACCAATTAATTTTTTATTAGTTAATTTTAATAGTCAACTTCAAGTTTGAATAAATTACCAACCCTTTTTGGATCACCATTATTAATTTGTTTTAATTTGATTTTTCTCATTAAATACTTTTTTTTAGGGTATTTGGCATTATATAAGATCAAAGTAAATAAATTGGAATTCTTCTTTTAAGCTAAATCGATCTTTATTACTGCAACTTGGGGACGACTGCAGGTCTTCTAAAATTCATAATTAAACCAAAAATTCATAATTAAATTAAAAAATGAATTCTTATACAGGAACAAATATATACAAAATCAGAGAATATATAAACTAAAACGAAATTTATAATAAGTATCTGATGTACAAGAAATTTATTTTTGGAACGAAGTTCTTTTACCCGGCTTAGGGTGAATTGGCAGAAATCGTCACGTAACACCTCCCTGGGAAACAAAAAAGCGTTACAGCGCTCGAGGGCCTGCATAGGAAGGCAAGACTAGCCGAAAACATTGGCGAGGCCACGCCTACCCCCACCCCTTAGTTTTAGAGTATTCTCTTTCTTTCTATGTGTGTGCGTGCAAGTATCGAGATTCGAGCCACTCATTGCTTGTTTTAAAAATAATTAATTTCTTTAGAAAAAGCGTTAGGAACTTTGTCCCTGGCGGGGGTCCAACGACCCCACACGTTTGCTTTTTATTTAATTGTACTCGTATCTCCAACTAAATTTTAACGTGGTTGAATAAGGCCTGCAATTGCGCCCAAAAACCTCCCGAGTTGTAGTAATAAAAGCGAATATTTGATTTAACAAGAAAGATTGCAATTTATTTACTTTGATCTATAATGCCAAACTTCTCAATTTATTTACTTTCTTTTTTTTCCATATCCAGTATATTTAATACTTAAAGTTCTATAGATTATTACTTTCGCTCCTTTTTTTTTTAAAAGAGGTAAAGTCATACTCGGGAATCGGAGCATTAACCATCACAAATCTCAATTTATTATTTGTTTGAAATTGTTTCAGACTTTTCAACGCTTTTTATATTCGTCTATCTAAAGGGAAGCAAAAAAAAATTTCATTAATTAAAAAGGGATAAATATTCTTTCAAGTTAGGATTGAAACACAAACAAAAAAAGAAGAGGTGGAAGGGGAGAGGAATTACACAAAATGAAATCGCGCATTAGTCTTGTTCAAAAACGGGGATGTCAAAATTTGACAACTAACTCTCTCTCTCTCGTTAGGATTGTATCATTCCCTTCTCTCTCTCTCTCTCTTCTGTTAAGAGCTCTCAATAGCTTGACTTGGGCTCAAATTGCATCCCTCAATCAACGTTATCACTTCCACTTGACTCGAACGATCATCAGCATCACCCACTTAGAGCGATCACTTCAAAATAAAAACCTTTATAAATATACTTAAGAGTTTATAGTGAAATTCGATTATTTTAAAGAATAAATGAAATTGTGATATTATTAAAAATAATATCACACAATAACAATCCAAATCTCAGTTTTTAAATGAAAATATTTCCATAACATTCCACCCAATGCTTTTATATTTTTAATTGAATTTCGAATAAGACATATTTTTATATTATTGATTTTCTTACTTAAACAACTTAAATAAATATTTTTTAGCAATGTGGATGCAAAGGTATTTATTTGGCTCTTTAAAAATTCACTCCCTTTTTTGTTTCATCAGAAGATAACAAAGGCTTTTCTTGAATTCTCTTTTTCCTATTCATTTAAATGGAATGTAATTTAACAACGCTATTTACATTTCTTGAATACGATAAGTATATTATACCCGTATTTATATACTGATAAAATAATTGAAAAATAAAAAATACTTAAATTATAATAATTACAACAAAAGAAAGTATAAAAAGAATTTGTAAATGTAAAAAAAAAAGAGGTTTTTCAGACCAGAACAGAATAATTATTTTCCTCACCAAGTGTATTTTGTTTGTGTATTTATTTGTAATCAATGAACGAAAAGTGTAGAGAGGGGATAATTTAGTAAATTAAATTAAAAAAATAAAAGTTAGTGATTTGTTCTGAATTTTAATGTTATTTTTGTTGTTCTGTTTTAGCAATGATTTTGTTGACCATTTAAATAAATTTTTTATTTTATTTACCTAATTAGCCTATATATTTTTTTAATTTGGTAGAAAGGTAACATACCTTATAAATTGGTTAAATATTGATATGATATATTCTATTAATTAATATTATACAGGGTGTCTCAAAAAATAGTGTCAAGCGGAAGTCTAGAGATAGAGCACCCCATGGGGTACCCGAATCACCCCCATGTATGTTATGCGATTTTTTATAGTTTTCGAGTTATGAATTTTTTTTTGGGAATTTTTTGAGAATTTTCGACCTGAAAAACTATTTTATTTTATTTTTTCTAAGTAGAAGACATTTCCCAGATATTTTTTTTGGAACTAAGTCTTTATAAGTTGTACTTTTATGCCTAAAATAATCATCTTCAATGTAAAATAAAATGGTGTAAATTTAAAAGTTTACGTTCGGTGAATTACGACTTAAATTTTCAACTTTGAATTAAAAGTTTGACTTTACGATTCCTAAGTAGTTCTTGAAAATTCTCCAGACTCTCAGCTTTCATAATAATTTTTAAAAAAATAGTTCTTAATGGGCTACTTTGGCTAAAATCGGCCATAAAAGACAGCGAGGTGGAAAATTCTTAAAATTAGCCATCTGAAAAAAAATCTGGAAAATGCTTTCTACTTAAAAAAAAAAATAAATAAAGTTGTTCAAGTTGAAAATTCTTAAAAATTCATAACTCGAAAACTATAAAAAAAAATCGCATAACATACATTGGGGTGATTCGGGTACCCCAAGGGGTGCTCTATCTCTGGACTTCCCCTTGACACTATTTTTTGGAACACCCTGTATAAATCTCTTTTAAATTTCTTTTAGAATGTGTATAAAATAAAATTAGAGAGCAAAGCGAAAAGTTTGTTAAGGATGAAATTAATTGAAGTTTCGATTTCCTGACGCTCCCTTCGTCAATTGTCAAACAAAGACAGATAGGTTTTCATAAAAATAGAAATTATATATAGCAGAAAATATATATTCTAGAATAAAAGCTGAATATTTCTCTTCTGATATATTATTTGATGGTGTTGATTCAAATTACCAATTTATAAATTAAATAGCTTGATGATATAACTTCTATTCTGGATTTTATATTTTGTGATATGTCCATCTCTTTATTTGACAATTATTTGTTCTGTGAAACGCGACCAGAGTCAGAAATATTGTCAAAGAAAATTAAATAAGACTGTGCTTCAACTAATTTATATATGGACCCTGTTACGCATTAGTGTGTCAAGTGTCAAGCGCCATCTACCGAGTTTTGAGAAAATTAACATTAAAGTTGTTTTCATTGGATTATATGGACTCTGTTATGCAATGGTGTGTCAAAGACCAAAAAATTCAAAATTGAGTTAAGCACGGAATATTGTTTCAAATGCTATAATTAATAGTATTTTTTTATGAAATATGTCCTAAAAAAATTTATATTTAATGTTACTTGCACAATTGACAAAAAAAATATATATATAATCCAATGAAAACAAAAAAACTTTAATGTTGATTTTCTCAAAACTCGATGTTTGGTCTTTGACACACCATTGCATAACAGGGTCCATATATAATTTTTTTTGTCAATTGTGCAAGTAACATTAAATATAAATTTTTTTAGGGCATATTTCATAAAAAAATACTATTAATTATAGCATTTGAAAAAATATTCCGTGCTTAAATCAATTTTGAATTTTTTTTTTGGACGCTTGACACACTATTGCATAACAGGGTCGATATAGCCTATAAGGAATTAATATTGGCAAATAAAATTTCGTCGGTACTACAAGTGTCTGATGTGTTCAAAAGTGGAGCCTTGAGCTTAGCCAAACCAATATTTTTAAAATAAATGTCATCTTTTTTTTTTTTTTAATTCAACTGAAGGAGAAAAGCTGCTTTTTAGGCAACAATTCCGACAGCTAAGCATTTAGGTTGCCTAGGCTCAAGGCTCCACTATCAAGCGCATCAATGCACTTTCTCTTCCTGATTTCGAACATCAAAAGTAACTTCTCTCCGTATAATAAAACATTTTTTTTTTTATTAGAATAATTTTTTTCCTCTAATTTTAATGAATTAACATCTAACCAACTAAATATTGTAATGATCAAATATTAATTGCGCTCTTCCATTCATTTATCTTGTCATTAATTTTTTACTTTTTTTTTTTTAATAAGTGAAAATTTACTTAACTTTTTAAAAAGAAATAAACTTTAATATTGCTTTTTAATGATCGAATTAATATATATTTTAATAAAATATTGTAGAAACTACATTTTCGTTTTTATGGATAACCTTATTCTTATTTGAGTAGTATTTTAAATTATGATGACCAAACATAAAACCACGACCTCAGGATTGAAGCTTTTATATTAAACAATAGATTATATAAATTAAATTTTGAACAAGCATAATATAAGCCTATGGTGTTCAAACTATGGTATAATATAAACTAGCTATTCACATAAAATTTTCAGGGGCTTTAAAAAAACTCTTAGAAATTAAAAAAATTCTCATGTATTTTTTATGTGTCAGTTTATTCTGGAGGTAAATAAAATTGTTTTAGAACGGAAAAATGAATAGAGCTTTTCTATTAATAATATAAATGATCTCATTAATGTAAGTAAACTTCATTATACTTTTATTTAAATTTTATTGTTTTAAACTTATAAAAGTTTCGTTGAGAAAGAAACCTTATTATGTATGCAGTGATTTTTTTTTTTTTTGTTTGAAAATATGTAGTATTAGCAGAAAAATTAAGTAGAACGTTTTTTGAATAATTATCGTAAGACAAGGACGGATCCAGAGGTGTTTCTCAGGGAAAGGGGGGGGGGGAGTAATCTGATGTGACTGGTCGCACAGCACACAATTTTTTCTTAATTTCGGTAATTTAAAGGCACATTCTGTACTTGTTTGCCAGAATATAAATATAAATGAAATTTTTAAGTATTAATTATTAAAATTTTACATTAAAAATGAATTTTTTTTTTTTGAAAAAAAGCATTTTTTTTAATCGAGTTACCCCTTTACCCCCCTTGTATCCCCCTTGTCGTAAGATCATATATTAAAATTAGCCTACTAAATACAATTAATAGCACTATATAGTATATTACTTAATTGGTTGATTCTATTTATAATTATTAGGAGAATTTTTAATTATAGACCACATTTTTGTATTATTTATATTTGTAATAAATAATACAAAAATGTGGTCTAAAATTAAAAATTCTTATAATAATAATTCAAACCACAAGAGTTAATAACCACATTCGTGATAAATATTTATTTATTTATTTATTATTATTTACAACAGGCAACTTGCCCAATTTACAATTAATATTCAATAATTAAGTTATTTTTTTAACAATCTTAATTTTGCTTCTTTTTTGAATCGATTTATTGTTGGAGCGTTCAGAGACGGGCAATCACTATCATTGCCCAATCTCGACAATCTATTTATTGGTGAGCAAAGACCATACGACGTTCTGTGTGGTTCGATCTTAAATGTTCTTAAACATCTAAACGAGTATGTTTGCTCGTTGAAATTAAACAAAGATTTCAATCGCGAAGATGAAAAATTATCATTGTAGATATTGTATAGCACACAGGCGTCAATATAGTCTCTGCTCGATTTCAGTGTGCTCAAATTTGTTAGCTTTTGAATTTCAAAATAATCATGGGTCATTGACGGATTTGGCAGATTAGACTTGAATGCTGCATATGATAAAAATTTATGTTGAACTCGTTCTATTCTTTTTATATGTTTCTCATAATAAGGGGACCAAACAGTGGACGAGTACATTAAAATAGGTTTGATCAAAGCATTGTACAATGTAACCAATGAATCCAGGTTCTTAAACTCTTTGGTATTTCTTTTTATGAAGCCAAGCTTTCGCAAACTCTTATTTACAATATAATCTAAATGATTATTGAATGTGATTTTTGAGTCAAAAATAACTCCCAGATCTTTAATTTGTACAACACGCTCCAAATCACATCCAGATAAACCATAATTAAATTCTATAATAGATTTACCCTTACAAAAACTTAGTATTTTACATTTGCTTACATTCAAGTCCATTACACTATTTGCACACCATTGAGCTACATTATCAAAATCATTTTGTAATTTTTTACAATCATCTTGTTCTTTTATTATCCGATAGAATTTACAATCATCAGCATATAATAAAAATTGGCTATTTTTAAAGGATGTAGATATATCATTTATGTACAATATAAATAATAATGGGCCCAAGTGTGACCCTTGAGGGACACCAGAGGTAACTTTTATTTTTCTAGAGACAAAGTTTTTATATTTTACATACTGCACTCTATCGGACAAATATGAATGAAGCCATTGTAACAGAGGATTTTTAAAACCAATCTCGCTCAATTTATGCATCAATAACTTTATTGAAACTTTATCAAATGCCTTAGCAAAATCCGTATATATAACATCGACCTGGAAACCGTTTTCCAGAGCTTTCAAAACATCATCAGTAAAAAGGAGCAAATTGGTTAATGTTGATTTTCCACTCACGAAACCATGTTGCTCATCAATAATAAGTGACGACACATACGAAGAAATCTTTTCGGTTACAATGGCCTCGAACAGTTTTGGGATAACATTCAATATGGAGATAGGTCTATAATTTTTAACATTTGACTTACAACCCGACTTATGAATGGGCGTGACATATCCTTCCTTCCACCTTTCAGGAAAAATTCCTGCTTCCAGTGACATGTTAAACATATCACACAATGGTTTATATAACACTAGCTGCGGTAGGGTTGCCTTCGGCAACCCTACCCCGCTAGCCCTGGCGGGCGGCGTCTCGGGATATGACTAAGAGTTGTCCAGATAAATGTATTTTAATTAATTATGAAAAAGAGTTTTTATTTTTTATTTTAAATATTTGATTAATATATTTTTCAAAAATTTACACCCTAAGGAAGCGGAATTTTAAATTTTATTAAAAACGAATAAAAAATAAATTTCAGGGGGGGGGGGGCAGGGGGGTGATTGAACTTTCTGATGTCTAAAATACCATTTTTCAATTATTTACACCCTAAGAAAGCGTCATTTTAAATTTTATTAAAATCGAATGAAAAATAAATTTTAGGGGGGGGTCAGGGGGGTGATTGAACTTTCTGATGTCTAAAATACCATTTTTCAATTATTTACACCCTAAGAAAGCGTCATTTTAAATTTTATTAAAATCGAATGAAAAATAAATTTTAGGGGGGGGGGGGGGCAGGGGGGTGATTGAACTTTCTGATGTCTAAAATACCATTTTTCAATTATTTACACCCTAAGAAAGCAACATTTTAAATTTTATTAAAATCGAATGAAAAATAAATTTCAGGGGGGTCAGGGGGGTGTTTGAACTTTCTGATGTCTAAAATACCATTTTTCAATTATTTACACCCTAAGAAAGCGTCATTTTAAATTTTATTAAAATCGAATGAAAAATAAATTTTAGGGGGGTCAGGGGGGTGATTGAACTTTCTGATGTCTAAAATACCATTTTTCAATTATTTACACCCTAAGAAAGCAACATTTTAAATTTTATTAAAATCGAATGAAAAATAAATTTCAGGGGGGTCAGGGGGGTGATTGAACTTTCTGATGTCTAAAATACCATTTTTCAATTATTTACACCCTAAGAAAGCGTCATTTTAAATTTTATTAAAATCGAATGAAAAATAAATTTTAGGGGGGGGCAGGGGGGTGATTGAACTTTCTGATGTCTAAAATACCATTTTTCAATTATTTACACCCTAAGAAAGCGTCATTTTAAATTTTATTAAAATCGAATGAAAAATAAATTTCAGGGGGGGTCAGGGGGGTGATTGAACTTTCTGATGTCTAAAATACCATTTTTCAATTATTTACACCCTAAGAAAGCGTCATTTTAAATTTTATTAAAATCGAATGAAAAATAAATTTTAGGGGGGGGGGGGGAGGGGGGTGATTGAACTTTCTGATGTCTAAAATACCATTTTTCAATTATTTACACCCTAAGAAAGCAACATTTTAAATTTTATTAAAATCGAATGAAAAATAAATTTTAGGGGGGTCAGGGGGTGATTGAACTTTCTGATGTCTAAAATACCATTTTTCAATTATTTACACCCTAAGAAAGCGTCATTTTAAATTTTATTAAAATCGAATGAAAAATAAAAAAATAAAATTTTAGGGGGGGGGGGGGGGGCGCAGAGCGGAAAAATCTTTTCAAATGTCGAATTGTTAGGGGGAGGAAGAGTTTTTATTTTTCATTTTAAAGATTTGATAAATATATTTTTCATAAAGCGAGTTAGATCCTGTTTTCCAATGCTTTGCTATGGGGTAATTGATAACCCCCAAAAAAGGGGGGTTCCCTACCCCTAATTCGATATAATGATAGCCTAAAACCACCCCCGGAAAATTCCCTACCCATTAAAAAAAAACTCCATGAAAATCGGTCCAGTAGTTTCGGAGTCTATGCGTTACAAACAGACAGACAGACAGACAGACAGACAGACAGACAGACAGACAGACAGACAGACAGACAGACAGACAGACAGAGATTGTCTTTTATAT
>JAKCPI010015909.1:0-14374 GCA_023213315.1 Euborellia annulipes | reverse complement strand
GGTTAAGCCGAGAATTTAGACTTTAGATATCTTTCAAAGTTTTTGTTCTAAAAAATTTCAACAAAAATAAGAAAAAACGCGAAAATAAAAAAATAATAGCGTGCCTATTGATTTTTTGAATTTTCCCAATGGATAAGGTAGTGAGTCGGCTTTTAAAGAATTTCTAATAAAAAAATCACACGGGGTCTAAATGACCGAAAATAGCCTCAAACGAAAAATAAAATAATTCATATGAAACAGGTTTTATTGTTTTTCTCGAAAAAATCTCATAATATTTACTTTAATTTCCGATTAAAAAGTTTATTGCTTTTCCAGAAAAAATATCAAAATATTTTCTTAAATTTCCATTAAAAGAGTTTAGCTCTAATTATCTTGAATTTTAGTTTTTTTTCACATTAAATGAAGTGAATTTCACTAGAATTGGAATAAAATCTTTTTAATACAGGGTATTAGTTTTTACGAATTTAAAAGAGAATATCAAAAAACCTTCAAGATATAACAAATCAGGATATACATACAAATAAGATTTGCTTTTAATAGATTAATTTGTATTAACGGTAGACAGAAAATTTTTCAGGGGAGAGGGGGGGGGGGGGGGGTTAAATGATCCAGGTGAGTGCATCCCCAGCTCTTAATGAATAAAATATATTTTATAATTCCTAATAACGTTCTGGCTCTATATAACTAACTCTATCATAGGCTATCATATGTATTTTTTTTTTAATTTAGGAGAGGGGGGAGAGGATGGTTTTCATTCAACTCCCTCTCACCACGAATAACGGAATTTATATTATTTCAAATTTGATTATTTTCTCGGATTCACACATCGGTAGATAAGCTGTTTATATATTAGTTGTATTGAAGATAAGAATAAAATATAAAGAGGATTTAAAGTCTCATTTATTTATAGAGAAAAAAAGGAAAATTGTCATCAAATATATCCCTGATAGAAATAAAAAAGAAGAGAGAGATAGGGGGGGAGGGGATTTACTAAAATTTATGTTTATGTTTATTTGCAGAGGAGGAGGAGATGTCAAGAGCATAAACAGGAGAGATAATTAACCCTAAATAGATGGGGCTAATTCTTAATTTGAAACTGTCATAGATTTTAGAAGCCAATAAATTTTGTCTTCAATGTCTTTGTGTGGGTCAGGGGCACTAAAATCAAAGAGAGAGAGAGAGATAGTGCCAAACCAAAAATGGTAAAAGAAAAAAAGAGAGAAGGAAAGTCACAATGTTCTTCCTGCTGGCATTGGCCTCAAATGATCTCTCTTTAATAAAATAAAAATAATAATTAATCTTAATCGAAACTCTATTAAGATATATTTATTATCTATTTGTTCATTGATTATCAAGTGAACCATTCATTCATTCACAAACCAAATCGATTAAGTCCATTTTTCGAATTGCAGCATCCGAAGTTAAAGATTAATCAATCTCAAGCAGTTAGGAAACTATCAGGCACAGGAACAATACCATCAATAATGCTCTGCCTCTGAGGGTTTCAAAAACTAGGAAACTTTAATTTATAATTTTCTTTTATTTGCCCTCTTCGTAATTGTACCGATGGCTACCGGGGGACGTTCGACCCACCCGGCCTTGTTGAAGTGCAATTGATTTAGGAGTCTGTTACTTTAATCCGTTGCCCGGATTTATAATTAAACAGTTTCGCCCATCCTCAACACAATATATGGACCGTTTATTTTGAAAGTGGTGTAAGTCCAATTAAAAAAAAAAAAAATGAGATATCACATATTTTATGCTTAAATTAATGTAAATTTTCTATGTATAACTAGCTGGTGGAAAATTTCTTAAAAAATTCCCATGTCTTGTACAATTGTACGATTTTTTAATAAACAGACATGCTAACCTTTCATTTTCTCGAAACAATAGAAAATGGACTTACACCACTTTCAAAATAAACGGTCCCTATAATAGATCATAATTGAAAAATAAATTGAGAATTGTTTAGTATACGGAAAATTTACTATGAAGATTTGTAATATTTAAGGTCAAATAAAAGATTTTTTTGGGAAAATTTATCTAATAGTAGATAAGTGTATTTCAGGGTCATATCATGGTAAGGATGATCAGTGAAGGAGAGAAAGAAAAATATAAATATGTTATCTAGGCTACAAATGTGCATAAATGATCTCCTTTCTCAGCTTTACTCATTGGACTCCTGAGATTGTCAAGAAGAAACAAGGATTTTAATAAAAAATTCTATTTCATATTTAAAAGTTTTATTTATTTACCTCTTAAAATTTTAAGAGATAAAATTTTTAATTTAAATTTATTTAAGGTATTTTTCGGCATCTTATTCAATTTTAGATCCTGTTGTTAACTATCCGGTAATACTCATGCCAAAAATCTATCAATCTATCATTTGACTTTAAAAGTAATATGAAATATTTATATATTTTTTTTTCTATTTAGATTAGGAATATAAAAAAGAAAATATTAAATTAGATTTTCTATATTCATGAATTTATTATTTATTTTAATTAAATTAGTCAAATTTATTTCTTATTTAAATTTCAAAAAATTTCTTATTAACATAAATTAAAAATTTTAATTTCGAGTAATAAAAATTATAAAATTTTGTATCTATTTATTTTAAATACAATATAATCAATAATTATTGACATTTTTTATTTATTGTTTAATAAATAGATAGATAGCATATTTATTTATTTATTTGTTGATTTGATTATTTATTCATTAATTATTTCAAGTCAATAACAATTTTAATAGCCTATTATTTTGCAAACATTGATATAATTTAATTCTAATAAGAATGATTTATTGATTGATTTATAAATGAGATCCGATTTCAAATGAGAATTTCGTTTTATTTTTTCGTCGACTCTCCCCTCTCCCTTTCTCTTTGTCTTTTTAAGATGCAGGTGTCGCGGAATTGTGTTGACGGTGGGTGGAGTTCCGCTCTGCTGGACCACTCCCTAAACATGCTTAGCTCTATCTATATAATGGAGTACATAAGTAATGCGGAGACATGCCCTTGGAGGGACGAAGATCAACGACAGGTTGACTTTGAAACCTGAGACTTACGGAAATTGTGTCACCCAATTTATTGAAGGCATATAAAATTATTTTTATCACTAACTGATAGTAATAATATCTTTAACGACGAAAGAATTAGGGAAGTGCTTAGAAATTCTCCCCCCCCCCAGTTCCGGCGCCTATGGATACACCCACAGATCAATTTGCGGGAATTCCTTTTTTGGACTCAGGGGATCTCAAAACATGTATTTTCATAAAAATCTTGACATCAAATTTTTGGCATGATCGTAATACTTTCTCACTATATATTAAATATATAGGTTAGAGAAATTAATACTAAATCACTATGCAATTATAACACGGTTTCACTCTAACACGTGTTGAGAGTTCTCTGAAAAGAAGTTCACGATTCCACCCTCCCAAGAGAAGTTATCACTGATAAAGTTTGATAATTTTTTGCTATAAGGTGGATTAGAACCCGGAACTCAGGATTATAACAAAGGACTTTCAAATATTTATTTTCTGTCTAAAATTTCCTTTTTGTTTGATAATTTATTTTAAAACAATGTTTTAATAATAATAGCCTTAAAAGAACTTTAAATAATGAATCTTCTTCACACACACGTCACGATGACGCAATTCGCATTTGTCTCTGTAAAGTCGAGCTGAGCGTAGCAGCAGCCTGCTGGAATTTTTAATTACCTGTCGACGTCTCTCTCTCTCTGACTGGTCAATAGACAGACAGACTGACAGACAAATATCTCTCCTCCTGTTATGTAGCAAGAGTGCGAATGAAAGAGAGAGAAAATAGCTCTCAGACTTGTTGTTGTTGGCTAAAAAGACACATCTTTGAATTAGTCAAGTATAAAACAAAAAATAAACTTTGAGAGAGAATGAAGAAAGGAAGACTGGCAATTAAAGGAAAATAAATTCCAGTATTAACTTCATATTCATTAGAAAAATTGTTTTAATAATAATAAAAAAAATGGAAGAAATTTCCAAAAAAAATTAATTAGATATTTTTATGAATTCTATTATATCTATGACTTACTATTTAAAGAATTATAATATTTATTTATAAGGCCTACAATAAATATTTTATTATACTTCTTTTTACTTTCTCTTACTCTATATATGAAATATATAGAGAGAGAAAGTATTGCGATCATGTCAAAAATTCGAGATTTTGATGGATTTTGATGGATATACATGTTTTGAGGTCCCCTTAGTCCAAAAAAGTGGGTGTGTGTGTCTGTGTGAACATTTTTGACCATGAAGGAAATGAGCTAGGAGGTTGAAATTTTATATTTAAGTTAGGCATCCCTAGTACTTTACTGATGTACTTTTTTAGTTTTTCTCGATTGTCTCAAAATTCCCTCCAAACGATTTTTTTTTTTTTAATTCATAGATCAACTATTTTTTAGAGGCTCTTTAAAATGTATATTCTCATTTTGCCGTTGAAATCTTCTGAAGACCATTTTACTCTTGTTCTTCATAGGAAAGATAGGAGAAATGGTTTCCATGGTAATAGAATTTAAATCCATTTTATTTTATATCTGTCTTATTGTTTCCGAGAAAAATGAATGACGTCACTCATTGTTTGTTGCCTAGACAAGAAACCAGCTCCTTTAAGTGACTATCTCTATCTCGCTTGCACTCATTTTCTTCTCTCTTTCTACTCCTTTTAAATTCACTTTCCAGCTCTTCCTTCCATAGAGCCAATGTTAAATCTCTTTGGGGATTTGCATGTTAATTTCGATTCAAAAAGGGGGTCCCCTTTGGAACTTTTTACGAATTTAAAAAAAAAAATTTCCAATTCTTATGAAATTTTGTATATGTAGAATTCTCTATTGTGTATAAAATGTCCAAACATGAGAATAAAATTTTGAAAAATAACCATAGTTTATTTCAAGCGGTCAACATTTAAAATTCAAGTTTGAAAATTAAGATGCTATAGGAAACTAAATATATCTCGACGCAAATAACTGACTGGAGCACATTTTGGCATTTGAGGGCATATCCTACCGAGATCGTCGATTATCTACCCGAGGTGGACATATCTCAAACTGAACCGGACTCTGACCGTAGCCATCTACCGGCACCCCGTGAAGTTACTTTATTCCTTATCTCTCACTCCTCCTTTTGTGTTCATTTCAAGCTAACGGGCTAATAAAGGATAACTTTGAATATTTAATAATAAATCCAGGGACAATTAATTGGTGTGCCCTAAAGTGTTAATATAAAATAAGTGTGCTCACTTACTCCAGTAAATATATAGCTAGGTCACTATTAACCATGTATATTTTAAATATATTCTGAATCACGCAATCAAGACAAAACCACATTTTCGAAAAGAGAAAACGAATATTTATTTATCAACCGAAATGTTAATTAAAACATGAAGAATTTAATTAATTCATTTAAAAGAAATAAATATTTAAAATAATTGTGTTACGAAAAAAAAATCTATCAAAAATGTTACATGGTATTATTTTGTGATTGTGATTAAAGGCCACGCAAGCAATTAGAATAACGATATATAAATATTCAATTAGGTCTATTCTTATTAAAAAAAAATTTCACAATTGATATTTTTATTCTAATTTCAAAACAACATCAAGTTGAATAAATAAATAAATAAAGCGCAAATTATTTATTTATTATATTGCACAAAAAAATACTATTTTTAATCTCGATTATAAATTTTCGCACATTATTAAAAATATAAAAAATAAAAAAAGGAACCGGAATGGAGTTCGCATTAATCGCAATTCTTTATGATCAGATGCCATTTGCATCCGATGAAAACAAATAAATAAAAAAATTAATTGTGAAAAAATAAATAAATGAAAAATATATACTGTATATTTGTTTATCTTACAGATGAGATCTTTTATCGTAAATTGATTTTTTTTATTACCTGATAGAGAAACAAAGCATTGGAAAAGTATGTTCAACTCAATAACTTTATAATTATTTAATTTATAGTATTATGCGGAGAAAAATTATTTTAAGTCTCACTGTCGGATCGCTAAAATAAATCAATTTATCCACCCTTGTCAGATGAATAAATTGAGACAGTGGCTGAGGAAAATTGAAATTAATCGTCGGTTAATCTATAAAATGTACGACTAATCGTTAATCTATTTTCATATACCATATTTAGTATTCAGTATACAGTATAAGAGTGAAAAGACTGTGTGAATGTGTGTGTGAGTGTGAATGAGAAAAAGTGTGAGTATTGAAAAAATAATAATAATAATAATAATAATAATGGATAAGAAAGTTTTGAATTTTTTTACTTTTTTTAAATATAAAACTTACTAAAAAATAATAATAAAAAGATCTGGTGTGACTGTCGCACAGCACACAACTTTCTCTTACCTTCGGTAATCGAAAGTTGTGTTCTCTGCTTGTCACACCAGATTTTTCGTGTCGACATATATTTAGTTTCCGCCAATATATTAGAATTCTTTCCTATGAAGTACAAGAGTAAAGTGGTCTTCATAATATTTCAATGGCAAAATGAGAATATACATTTTAAAGAGCATCTAAAAAATAATTGATTTTTGAATTTTAATCAAAATCGTTAGAGCGAATTTCGAGAAAATCGAAAAAAAGTGAAAAAGTACATAAGTAAAGTACTAGTAGGCCTACTCTTTGGTCGATTTTGATCAAAATCATATTTTCACGCCCTAGGTTGGTGTCTAAATTAAATATAAAATTTCAACCTCCTAGCTCAATTCCTTCATGCTTTAAATTGAACCCAGACACATGTCAATTTGGTTAATTTATAGTGCGTTAACATGAAGGACGGACTTTTCTAATTATAGATTGTTGCTTCTATCATACGGCCGGCTACGATCTTTCTGAATGACTTGGTATATATTATTCAGGTAAGCAAAGCGTATGAGGGAGGCTCTGGCCTAGGCTAAGTACTTCAAGAAACTGGAATAATGAATAAGGCTCGGAAGCCATCGATAACGGTCTAAAAAAAAACTTCAGTAAGCCCAAATGCAATCCACTCCTTAGTATAAGAGCAAAATTTGATTTTAAAATGAGCATCCTCAAGGACCCCACCCATCTTGACACCTGTAACTAAAATAATTTAATTTCTCGACACTCCCACTTTTCTTTCTTTCTTCTTATTTCAGTGTTGATTTAATAATAGTAAATTGTCTATTTATTTTCTTTCTTCATATTCCGTAAAATGTTTAAATTGCGCGTTTTATGTCTCAATTTATTTCTCTACTCCGCCTCCTCGTCGATTGTTTTTTTTTTCTCTCTCTCTCAACTCGGGGCCCACATGTGACACTCGTGAATAATTTAAATAGCATATTTAACACGTTATATGCTAATGAGATGTGCAGGGAGGAGAAACTGTTTACGGAACAAAACGGGACATCAAAATATGTAAAAAGTAAAATTAATATTTAATAAGCAATAAGGAGGCGAATGAGGAAAAAAAAGAGATTTTCTTAGTTTGATATTATGATAAGAAAATTTCATTTATTTAATGGGTAAAAAAAAATTTCATATTTAAATCAATGAGGAAAAAAAATGTCTAACAGGTGTCTGAGATGTGAGAGAGAGAGAGGAAAATTCTAAATTGTTTCCGTTGGTGCTGAAGTTTCCAACCTCCATGCTGCTTCCATACTTTTTTTTTTTAATTCGTTTTTCGGCATCTGAGGTTATTTAGACACCGGGTATCCAAATCAATTGAAATAAATTTTGTCACTTGGGACGGGATGTGAACCCGCGACTCTTGGTTCAAATGGCCTGTACGCTAATCACTACACCAAGGCCCGAGGGCCGCTACCATGCTTGTCAAAAAATTTCGCACAAGCTTTATTCCAATAATTAAACTGAAAACTACAATTAACAAAAGAAATACGAGAGAACTTGCATGAATAAAATTTGGCTAACAAGACAAATTTGGAAGCAGAAAAAATTTAATTCATAACTTGAACTTTTTTAGTAATATTTAAAAAAAAATTTATTCTTGATGAGGCACTCACGAGAGCCGAACCCACGTTCTCCCGTGGTTTAAGTCCGTGGGAGATTTAACCTATAAACTAATCACCTATAACGACCCGAGTCGAAATCGAACGCCTGGTTTGAGTCTACAAAACCTCAGAATCTAATTGTTGTCTAAGTAGACTTAACAGAATCAAACTAGGATTTGAAAGCATGGTTTCTATGGGAATTTGAAAGTCTGGTTTGGTTCTAACAAGTCTACTTATGTCCCCTTTTGACATGTTTAGACTCAGACCAGGTATTCGAAATACTAGTTTAAGTCTACCAGATCTACTAATACGACCAGCAGTACTGAATGCTGGAATCCTAGTTTAGGCCTATAAATTCTCATTTAAAATTTGTTTATATACATATATACAGAGTGACAAAAAAGTTCTGATAATTTTGTTAGATTAGCAAAGAGGATATGCTTGTTTTTTCGCAATGAGAAAAATAACTTTTAGAGTGTTTTCTTCAAATATTTCGAAGACATTTAATAGCACTTCACCGCTGATGAAGAAGTCCTATTAAATGCCATCGAAATATTTGAAGAAAACACTCTAAAAGTTATTTTTCTCAATGCCAAAAAACAAGCATACCTCTTTGCTAATTTATACAACTTGGCACTCCACATTCGAAATTTTTTACTTTCTCTTACATCTATATATGTTAATATATATAGAGAGAAAGTATTGGATTCATGTCAAAAATTCGATGTCGAGATTTTGATGGATCTTCACGTTTTGCTCTTCATTTCGCTACAATTAAATTCTTAAATAAAAAGGAAAATCAAATTAATCTTTAAATAAAATAATATTTTTTGTTTAAATATCTACTCGATTGTGCCCAATTTATATATGATAATGCATTAATGGTGTCAGATTCTTTCGGGTTACTGAATTTAAACCAAAATAATATAATAAGTAACTCTACGGGTGAATGCTTAGATTTGCTATTTTCAAACACATTATTTGGATCATTATCGGTATCATTGGACCCGTTGATTCCCCCCTGATTCTTACCATCCTCCATTGATTTTTGATATTAGTTCTGGTTGTAAAGAGAAAAACATGCACTATTTAAATTTTGATTTTAAAATACGTGATTTTAATAAAGCTAATTATTATGAAATATTCAAGGATTTAGACTCGGTCACTTGGAATAATATTTATGACAATGATATGACTATAACACTTAAAAATTTTTATCAAATATTAGGAGAAACAATTAGTAAAAATGTTCCAGTAAAAATAGTTAAATCTCCCAAATACCCCATATGGTACAGTAAAGACTTAAAGAAGATAATAAGCGAAAAAAACAAACATCATCGCGAGTTTAAGAAATTTAAGTGTCCTGAGAGCCATAGAATTTTTTCACAGCTTAGGTCCCAAACAAAAAAACTACAAACAAAATGTTTTGAAGATTATGTGTGTTATACTGAAGGGTCTATTAAAAAGAATGTTAAATCCTTTTGGAAATTTATAAATAATAAAAGAAAAGAACATGGTTTGCCCTCTATTCTAACTTATAATGATAAGATTGCTAACGATGGTTTAGAGGGGATGAATCTACTTGCTGACTACTTTCAGTCTGTTTATTCTCCGGAGACTGATATTACATTTGACCTGACTAATGACTCAAACATGGGTTCCGACCTATTGTTTCCCGTTATTAGAATAACTTACGGGGAGGTACTGCAAAAATTATTGTCATTGAAAGAAAATAAAAGTCCCGGACCTGACGGATTGCCTCCTTCTTTTATAAAAAGATGTGCTTACATGTTATATAAACCATTGTGTGATATGTTTAACATGTCACTGGAAGCAGGAATTTTTCCTGAAAGGTGGAAGGAAGGATATGTCACGCCCATTCATAAGTCGGGTTGTAAGTCAAATGTTAAAAATTATAGACCTATCTCCATATTGAATGTTATCCCAAAACTGTTCGAGGCCATTGTAACCGAAAAGATTTCTTCGTATGTGTCGTCACTTATTATTGATGAGCAACATGGTTTCGTGAGTGGAAAATCAACATTAACCAATTTGCTCCTTTTTACTGATGATGTTTTGAAAGCTCTGGAAAACGGTTTCCAGGTCGATGTTATATATACGGATTTTGCTAAGGCATTTGATAAAGTTTCAATAAAGTTATTGATGCATAAATTGAGCGAGATTGGTTTTAAAAATCCTCTGTTACAATGGCTTCATTCATATTTGTCCGATAGAGTGCAGTATGTAAAATATAAAAACTTTGTCTCTAGAAAAATAAAAGTTACCTCTGGTGTCCCTCAAGGGTCACACTTGGGCCCATTATTATTTATATTGTACATAAATGATATATCTACATCCTTTAAAAATAGCCAATTTTTATTATATGCTGATGATTGTAAATTCTATCGGATAATAAAAGAACAAGATGATTGTAAAAAATTACAAAATGATTTTGATAATGTAGCTCAATGGTGTGCAAATAGTGTAATGGACTTGAATGTGGGCAAATGTAAAATACTAAGTTTTTGTAAGGGGTAAATCTATTATAGAATTTAATTATGGTTTATCTGGATGTGATTTGGAGCGTGTTGTACAAATTAAAGATCTGGGAGTTATTTTTGACTCAAAAATCACATTCAACAATCATTTAGATTATATTGTAAATAAGAGTTTGCGAAAGCTTGGCTTCATAAAAAGAAATACCAAAGAGTTTAAGAACCTGGATTCATTGGTTACATTGTACAATGCTTTGATCAAACCTATTTTAATGTACTCGTCCACTGTTTGGTCCCCTTATTATGAGAAACATATAAAAAGAATAGAACGAGTTCAACATAAATTTTTATCATATGCAGCATTCAAGTCTAATCTGCCAAATCCGTCAATAACCCATGATTATTTTGAAATTCAAAAGCTAACAAATTTGAGCACACTGAAATCGAGCAGAGACTATATTGACGCCTGTGTGCTATACAATATCTACAATGATAATTTTTCATCTTCGCGATTGAAATCTTTGTTTAATTTCAACGAGCAAACATACTCGTTTAGATGTTTAAGAACATTTAAGATCGAACCACACAGAACGTCGTATGGTCTTTGCTCACCAATAAATAGATTGTCGAGATTGGGCAATGATAGTGATTGCCCGTCTCTGAACGCTCCAACAATAAATCGATTCAAAAAAGAAGCAAAATTAAGATTGTTAAAAAAATAACTTAATTATTGAATATTAATTGTAAATTGGGCAAGTTGCCTGTTGTAAATAAATAATAATAATAATAAATGCGTAAATTTTCTTTAATTTGAGAATAAGATAACATATATTTAAAAAAATTTTAAAAATTCCAAATGCTCTTCGTGTCGATTTCAATATTTCTGGAGATTCATTACTGAAATTGTTTTAAAGAAAATATGGATGTAAAAATAAGTTTCCATCTCTAAAATAAATCACATTAATGGATAATTATGGGCAGGAGCAGCCAATAAATAGACTCTGTATGCAGATTCAATCACCGGAGACGTTTCGGTTCTTTTTATTTAAGAACCATCTTCAGTCCTTACTAGAAATATACATATAATATTAACAGTGTATGTATAAAAAACTTACTGTACAAAATTATCAAACAAAAATTAAAATATTTTTGAAAGACACGTGCAGAAACGTCTCCGGTGATTGAATCTGCATACAGAGTCTATTTATTGGCTGCTCCTGCCCATAATTATCCATCTTCACATCTCACAGCCACTACTTTGAACAAATCACATTAATTTTTATCTTGACTTTATATGTAGGCCTATACCATCAGCTATCACATGTGGAAAAATATTATATTTTCTTTTCAGTAAGAACTTCTTTTAGTTCTCTGGAAATGTGAAAAATATATAAATTAATTTTATAAATTTATAATCTTTTTTAATTTGTCTTCTTACCTTTCAAAATGACATGAATGGCCAATGTTCCTTAAGGAACATTAACAATACAATTGTATTCATTTATTAAAATTAAAGTGGCTTCTTCAGGCCAATGTGTTTTTACAACTAAAATTTATAATGAATATAATTGAAAAAATTAAATAGAATATAAGATTACATATATATAAAAAAAATAAAAATAAAAATAACAGCTAACCTTATCATTTTGTTTTGGCTTGTTTTTATAACGTTGACCCTTAAATAAATAAAAATAATTAATAATAATAAAGAAAATTAATGAAAAAAAATGAAAATAAAACTTAAAACTTACTTCTTTTTTATCGATAATAAATCCAAATATCCAAGGGATGAGAGAAAATAGCGACAGAATTAAAGGTGGTCATCTACTAAAGCTTTGGCGCTGAGATCGCACTGTTTTGAATTTTTACCCGAGAGGATTAGAAGGTTCAAACCAGTACTTCCCGAGTCAAAATCGAACGCCTGGCTTGAACCTTTTAGTCCTCAATTGAAGACTGCAAGGTTCAAACCAGGCGTTCAAGTACTTTTTTATTTTTTTTAAAAACCCTTTTCGGCTACAGAGGCCATTTAGGGGCGTTCAAGTACTGGTTTGAACCTTCTAATTCTCCGGGCAGGCTTAGTAGGCTCCAGCCAGGCTTTCAATTTTGACTCAAATACTGGTTTGAACCTTCTAATTCTCCTGGTAGGTTTAGTAGGCTTTAACCAAATTTTAATCCTATCAAATAACAAAGGAATTGAGGACTAAAAGGTTCAAACCAGGCGTTCAAGTACTGGTTTGAATCTTCTAATTCTCCTGGTAGAATCAGTAGGCTTTCACAAAATTGTAAATAAATAACATCCCATTAAATAACAAGGGAATTCAGGACTAAAAGGTTCAAACCAGGCGTTCGATTTCGACTCGGGGAGTTTAAGATTTTCACTTGAATTACCATTGTTATATAGCGATTACCCGGAGATGTTTAAAAAGTCATTTGATTTGACTTTGATATTTTTTTTCGTTTGGATGGGAGGTAGGACAGGGGACCTATGGTTCAGGTAGAACATTAACTTCTGGTGTCAAAGGTTGAGGGTTCGCATCCCGTCCCAGGCAATAATTTAATTTAATGATTTGTATACCAATCAATTGGAATAAATAGGGACGGGGGCTAAATGACCTGAAATGGCGAAAAAGATCTTAAAAAAAAGTGCGGTTTAGTTTTCAAGACAATAAAATCTTTCCGATTGTCAACATTTTTGATTTTTGAATAAATTGCTTTATTATTGTCTTAATATTGTCTTGTTATTGCCTTTATATTGTTAATAAAAGAAAATTGACCCCATCATTTTTCAAATAAATTATTTTATCTTCTGTATAAATTTTCAAGAATAACATTTTTTTTTTTAAATGTAAAATAGTTTTTTTTTTTAGTCAAACAAACCACAAAGAGGAAAAAAACAATAACCTTGTGAAAGTAGCTATAATATATTGATATATAATTTAATTTAAAAAAAATAACGAAAATCAGTAGGTTAGAAAAGCCTTCGATTATTTATGGAGGTATAAGTAAGAAAAGAATATATATATATATATATTTTTTTTTTTTTTTAATATAAAAAATCTGGTGTGACTGGCGCACAGCACACAACTTTCTCTTACCTTCGGTAATCGAAAGTTGTGTACTGTGGTTGTCACACCAGATTTTTGTGTCAACATGTATTTAGTTTCCGACAGTATGGTACATTCGATTTTCAAGATGTAAAAATCTGGTGTGACTGGCGCACAGCACACAACTTTCTCTTACCTTCGGTAATCGAAAGATGTGTACTGTGCTTGTCACACCAGATTTTTTGTGTCGACATATATTTAGTTTCCGACAGTACGGAACATTTGAATTCAGATGTAAAATTTTTAAGTATAGGAAAATATTTATATTTTGTTACCATGGCAACCATTTCTACTATCTTTCCTATGAAATACAAGAGTAAAGTGGTCTTCAGAAGATTTCAATCGCAAAATGAGAATATACATTTTAAAGAGCATCTAAAAAATAATTGATTTTTGAATTTTAAAAAAAATCGTTGGAGCAAATTTTGAGAAAATCGAAAAAAACTGAAAAAGTACTTCAGTAAAGTACTAGTACTCTTTGGCCGATTTTGATTAAAAGCTTATTTTCCGGTCCCGGGTGGTGTTTAACTTAAATATAAAATTTCAACCTCGTAGCTCAATTCCTTCATGCTTAAAATTGAACACACACCCACCCACCCACACACCCACAGACAGACCATGTCGCGAAAACCACTTTTTTGGATTCAGGGGACCTCAAAACGCGAAGATCCATCAAAATCTCGACATCGAATTTTTGACATGAATCCAATACTTTCTATATATATATTACATATATACATAGGTAAGA
>JAKCPI010015908.1:0-20770 GCA_023213315.1 Euborellia annulipes | reverse complement strand
GGTAAATGAAAACAAAGCGATCAAAGCTTTTAGCTACAAATTATTTCAGAAAAATAAATGCCAAAAAAATATGGTATGATGGTCGCACACTGCTTGTTACACCAGATTTTTTTTTGTGTCGAGATATATTTAGTTTCCGCCAATAAATTAGATTTCCAAGGACAAAATGATAACTTTTTGCCACAAGGGAGATTTGAACTTGAGTTGTCTTTAAGGATTAAAAGCTTAACTACTTTATACATACAAATTATATTATGGTATACTGATGGCTACTGGGGTCAACACGCTGATTCCTTGGGGTCACGGACCCGAAGTTTCGCTGGGATTAATAACAAAACAGTAATTAATAAATAGGACAAGGCAAAACATATGTAAGATAACCTTGTCTTATATTTTAAATTTTGTATCATTCCGACAAGTCATTTAGAATCTTAACTATATAAATTAATCACTGAAATATTTTGATTTTTGAAAAATATAATAAAATTTTTAAAATTAATAAATTATTATACTCCTAAAAGGAGGTTTTGAACTCAAATCACAAAACAATTAACGTTGAATGTCAAAATAAAATTTGCCTTTTATATCCAACAGTTAATTTTTCATACGTTACTGGCCGGTCAGATTATAAAAACGTAAAAAATTGGGATTTTTTTATAAATTTCATTGAACAAAGTTAATTTTTGATCGATAGAAAGGTTTATTATTTCTTTGTTTTCGAAGATTACTGAATGTAAAGAATGTCAAAATAATTGATAATTTAACCAATTGTCTTTAGATAATCGCTTATCTTTGATAAAATATTGATTTGGAAATATAATTCTTCCCTTTAAAAAATATTCACCTCTCACTCGAGCTGTCCATAACAGAGAGTGATTTTAGCTCTCCTGATTTTAGGAGATATGTAAGCGTATATTCTTCTATGTATATATATAGAAAGAGAGAGAAAAACAGATAAAAGCGCGCTTTTTCTATAGTTAATAGCCATCTGACTCGCCTTTATCTACGCCTCCAACATTCATCTTGTCCATGGTCAAAATTGACTGAAATCGTTTTAACAGTTGCTGCTATTAATAACAGGATAGCTAGCTGTTGGGGGAGTAAAGCGAAAATGGCATCGACAATAAATTACAAGGCAACTTTTTAGTATTGACTTACGTATTTATGCTATTCACGCCGTGAAATCTCGCGGGAGGTCGGCGGAAATTCTAAAAAAAAAAAAGAGAAAAATTAGATATACAATTCCCAAAACTAATATTTAGAGTGTTAGGAATGTTAGTAAAAAAAAATATCCCCCCCTAGAATTTTTTATTCGAGAAATAAAAATTTTTATTAATATTTATATTAATATATTTTTATTAATATATCGTGTAATGTATTTCTTAAATTCTCATCAAATTATAGATAAAAAAGGTTAAGTTTAAAAATGCTCTCTGGCTTGGTGTAGGGGTTAGCATGCTGATCTTGTATACCAAGAGTCGCGGGTTCGGATCCCAGGCAGGCCGATGATTTTATTTAAGTCATTTGGATACCAAATAAATCAAGTAATATTCATATTAAATTATATTCTGAGTTGAAGAAAAGGCATGAGGAACTTCGTTCCTGCCGGGGATCCTACGACCTTACACGTTTGCTTTTTAACGCTGATGTTATTACTTTACTTTTTAACATCCAATTTATGATGTTAAATTTTAACGCCTATTTTTAGAGAATAAACCTGTTTGAAACTTAACCTAGTGTTGTTTATTTATCTATAATTAGATGAGAATTTAATTAAATGTTTCAACTAGTGCCAATGGTGAATTCTTTGGATTATATTAATGAATTTCTCTTACAATAATGAATCATATTTTATGCAATACATAAAATTTTTAAGAGAAATTTATTTTTTATTTTTTACAAATAATAAATTCCGATCACAACAAAGCTATTCTTTGCCAAAAAATTGATGACCACACGAAACATTGAATTTAATTTATTTCTTCCTGAATTTTTATTGCACTATATAACTTAAATAAATTCGTAGTATAAATATACAAATAAATTACGGATATATTTATGTAAATCGACTTGTTAGAGGAAAGAGAGAGAGATAGGCCTACGTATAACTAGATTAATAATTAAGTTTTAATTAATTTAATTGGAATATTAGCGTTAATATATGATGAGGGGGTGTTTAGGACACTCTTTCATCCCCAAAATTTTCTAAAAAATTATACTTAAGAATACTTTCTAAATGAAATGGAATGAATTCGCTCGGTGATAGATATATAATAAAAAATTAATTCATATGATAGGCGCATCATCATTTCTCATATGTAATAGATTTACGTTTCTCACAGATAAATCATTTTTCATTTTTGGATTCCATTAAAGAAAATTTCATTAATCATCAATCATTAAATTACAATTCCTTCTCTCAAATAATAATTTTTTTTTTTTTTGTCAAAAAGAAGAAGTCATCAGAAAATAAATTCATATCAAATAAAATTCCCTACGCTCTGAAATTATATTATTTAAAATAAAAAAAAAAAGTTTGTTACAGAAAAGAGAGGGTGTGTTGTGATTGGCTGCTCTCTAGGGGCTTGGAAATAGAGTAATAATATTAGGAAGGAGGGTGGGGTATTATAAATCAAGGGTGGCTGACAAAGGTTCCAATCATATGTAAAAAAAAAAAGAATAGATGACGTCTAGCTGCTTGGTGACCTTTTATCTAAAAAAATTTCATCATCGAAATGTCGCTAAGTCGGGAAAAATGGCGAGTTAAAAATAGATGAAGGTATAAAGATAAATATGGCTACTAACGAAAGATATTTTATAGAAATTAATTAATTATCTCTAAATAAATTATTTATAATAATTTAGAGCCTAAAAACAATACAACACAAAATATCATCCACTCCAGAAAAGTGATGTCATTAATTAGGGTTTCTTAATTCTGACAAAAAAAAAACAAAAAAACTTAAATATGCTCATACTAAAATAAAAATTCTTCGCTTCCTCATTTAAAGAAACGACTAGAATAAATAATAAAGTAAAGTAGATAAAAAAGATAAATTACGTCCAACATTATTATTCTAGAGAATGTACAATCTCCCTCTAACTCTAACTCTACTCTAACTTTGGCTCTGAAATCAAGTTTGATGTTTCTTGTAACCAAAACATTTCCAACTTGTTAATGATAATAACGTATTTGTTAGAAAAAAGTTTTCCCATATTTCTATGTTTATAATAATAATATACAATATATATAACCAGCGAGTTAATAAATAGAACAAGTATGTATTAAATTAAATTAAATGTTTAAACTCTTATTTTAGTTTTTTAACGTTAACAATTTACTATCAATTAGTCAACTAGACCAGTAACTTTAAAGGAAAAAAAATTAATGATTGAAGGGAAGAAAAAAAATCGTTTAATAATTTTTAGAGTATAGTAGCAGTGTATATAATATTCCTTTTTTTTGTTTTTAGATCCTTTTAAGCACCATTTAGACCCAATTTATTTCAAATGATTGAATGTCAATTCAATTGAAATACATTTATCTTGCTTGAGACGGGAAGCGAACCCGGGACTCAAGGCACAGGAAGCTGCTTGAGACATAATTTGGTTGCTGTTAATGATGTCCGAAGCAACTAGTCGAAAAATTCATTAATGAGTTGGTCAGTTGGGTTGCCTAACTTCCAGTATAATAGAAGAGTAGAGCAGCGGTTCCCAACCCGTGGGCCACGGGGTGATTGAAACTGGGCAGAGAACGTCTAAGGAAAGATAAAAATTATCTACCGGTATATACAGTATATAAGCAATATAAATACGTATATACACTGTGTCTCAGCTTTTTTTTCACGGAATAAGTGGGCCGCACATCAAAAAAGGTTGGGAACCGCTGGAGTAGAAGAACATGCAGGCTTCTTAAGGCTTGACCACACTATGCCACATAGTGTGGACGCACCGCACCTTACAGTCGCTGGCTTTGCCAATTGGCAAACAGCGGCATTGTGTAATATGCGCCTTTATATATTTTGAAATTTAAAGTAAACTACCCAAAAAGCAATAAATTTTTTTTCCAAAACAATTTAGAGAGCCCACCGTGACGGAAAGCGAAATAAAACAGGGAAAAAATTACAAAAATAATGAATTTAAAGAAAAGAAAAAATAAATTTAAAAAGTAGTCTATAGAAAAAAAATATTTGATCTAGGTCCACCCTAAATTTAGTTGGAACCCCAATTAACAGTCTGACTACGCCACTACTTATGAAAATTAATATGGTCTTTCATTTAACAAATATCCCCAATCCTTGCTAAATAGGATTATTTAAATAACCAAACTATATAGATATGAGATCTAAAGAGTATTGAACAATAGCGGCAGGGTGAGAAGAGAATTTGGTTGCCTATTTGGTAGATTCCAGGCGGAGATAATTTTTTTTTCGGCATCTGAGACTTTTAAACGGTACATATGTACCATATGGTATTTCTAAAATTAGGAAGCAAGGAGAATAAAACCAGCCTCTTCTTCTCTCTCACTACTTCAATTTATTGCAAATATTTTGGTTCCTATACAGAGACTAATAATTATTTAACGGCCTAAAATTTCAGACCTAGAGGTATTATTGCGATTCTTAATTTTTTAGGCTTAATACACCATAGAAAAATAAATAGTGCCCCGTAGTAAAAAAAAATAGAAATTTTGCGGAGTTCGCTTCCCCTCTCCTGAGATGACTTTTTACTAAATAATATTGTCTAATTTTGAAAAATAAAGATCTAAATAGTTCAAAATACCAAAAACGTTCTAAAAAATTTAAAAACATCATTTTATGTCATTTCAATTTTAAGGGGATGAAATAGAAATCATTAAGGGAGAAACGCCTTTCAAATCAAAAATGGGGTTTACTGTAATTGTTGAAAACAAGAGTCAGACATTTCGACTTTAGATCCAGAGCAGCCAAAAATAAAAAAAAAAAAACTTAGTAAAGAAAAAAGACATAAAATAAAAGGACAGAAACATTTAATTTTATTATTATTTCTTTAATAAATCCACTAATTAAAATGATAAATGGATTAAGGGGCGTTGATATCCCTTATAAATCCTAGAGATACTGTATCGTAAATAACAGGTAACATTGATTTAGCCGAGTGCCTAAAAGGACCAGAATGTCTCATTCAGTGACAAAAGGGTTGACAAAGGGCAGAGAGGATCAACATAAAGGGTCGATTTCGCGAATAAAGTGCCTCATAACTAGCGGGGCAGATCACTCAGATACAAAATGGGATTAACTCAAGTATTATTATTTCATTTTTTTTTTCTATGTCCAAAGAGAGAGGGAATCAAACGCAGGTTCATAGTTGGGTGCACTGCACATTGTCTTAATGGCTTAGACAGCTGTTAGAACATCGCTTGCGCCCCAAAAAATACGATCTCTTTTTTTTTTTTTTTTTTTTTTAATTTAAATAAATTCCCTGATCGGTGCAATGGTGCAGGGATGCACATGGCAGATGGGAGGACAAAGAATGATTGAATGAATCAAGGATCATTCGAGAGAATGGACTTGGAAAGAAAGATATTTAATTTGGAAACATTATTTTTAACACAACTGAATTAGAGAAGAGATCTTTGTTAAGGGTGATGTAATATGGACGTTAATCTTCCTTTCGAAGAGAAACAAGAAAACTGAAATTTTTAAACATTTATCCATTATATAAATATTTTTTTTTCCCCTCAGAACTATGAAATCACAGAATGTGATTGTGGATTGGTTACCTGATTTACGAATAGTAAAAAAAAATTGACTATAAAATTTTTAGGGAAAGGCCTCAGTTGAGAATGTGGTAAAGGGAGAAATTAAATTCCTATATCAAATTTGGACATGGCAAATCGCGCGAATTTTTTTGATAATTGTTTTTTTTTATTTCTTTCGATGGAAATGCATGAACATGTTGATTGTTAATGGGCATACATTTCTATTTTTTTTCCTTTTGTTTTGTTTTGTTGTATTTAGATTTGTATTGTGTTTGTTGGACCTAGCCACCGAGGACTGGTGCCTCTAAGCGAGTCGTAATAAATTTATTTATTTATTTATTTAAAAATCTGATGTGACTGATCACACTAACTGGACACAACTTTCGGTAATTGAAAGTTGTGTCTTGTGTTTTCACACCAGATTTTTTGTATCGACATATATTTAGTTTCCGCCGATATATTAAAATTCAAGATAAAATATTTATATATTGTAACCATGGTAACTATTTCTCCTTAGGCTGGACGCACAGCGATTGAGCAAAAACGGTCTTCGACAAAACATTTTGTTCAATGATATCAAATCATGCTCAAATGTGTTTTTTTGTTTTGCTTAGAGAATGCGTTGACCCATATTAAAAGCATTGAAAAAACAATTTTAAGCACGATTCGTCAAAAATGTTTTGTCATTGAGCATTTTTGCTCATTCGATGTGCGTCCAGCTTAACTTTCCAATGAAATACATGAGTAAAGTGTGCTTCAAACAATTCTTAAGCAAAATGAGAATATATATTTTAAATAGTGACTAAAAAAAAAAATTATGAATTTTAATCAAAATCGTTTAACGAAATTTTGAGAAAATCTAAAAAAAAAAAAAACTGAAAAAGTGCTTAAGTAAAGTACTAGTAATTTTTGGCCGATTTTGTTCAAAAGCTTAGTGTCACTTGCCTGAGGGGTACCTAACTTACATATCAAAATTAAACCTTCTAGCTCTTTTCGTTCTTCAGATATTTTGTTCACAGACAGACAGACCACTTTTTAGACTCAGGGGGCCACAAAACATGTATTTCCATTAAAATCTGGACATCGAATTTTTGAATCCAATACTTTCTCTCTCTATTTATATACATATATAGGTAAGAGAAAGTAAAAATTTAAATTGTACTAATAAAGGTGAGAGGTGTGTGTATATGACTACTTAAAACTGTTTGAAAGAGAACTTTTTTTAACTCACTGAAAAGAACAAACGTTTATAGCTTAAAAAATTACAATTTTTTAGCTCTCTCTCTCTCTCTGAATTATTTAATAAAATCATTTTATTTATCCACCTACATTAATTGAAATTAAAATGCAAATTAGTGAAAAGTAAATTAAATTTTTTTTTTACTAATTTGCATTTTAATTTTTTTCTGCTAAAATTTTTTACCTAAATATTTTAGTTTATGAAACAGATTAAACTAGATTTCAATAAGCGATATAAAAAAAAAAAATAATCAATAAATCAATTTCAAATTTTTTTCTATTATCCAAAATTTAATTATGTGTACAATAAGAAAATAATTTAATGGATTTAATAAATTTAATTATTTATTCTATTATTATATTTTGAATTAATAATTGAAATGTCTTTAACAAAAACTGGTTTTAATTCTATAATAATTATTAACAATTGAATTAATGAAATAGAATAGTTCTGTTTGATATTACAATAGAAAAAAATTTCCAGGCAGACTCGCACAAAAAATAGGGTTCAAAGAAATTTTTAAAAATAAAAGAGAAGTCGAATCTTGGATATGGATATCCAATTTTTGGGATATATTACATCTTAAAGTATGTCATTTTTCATTAATGTCAAATTTTTTTTTAATTAAGAGGATTATGTTTCATATCAAATAATATTAAAATCACGTAATCAAATTTTTCCAAACTAAATTAATAAGATTTTATTATTTACAAAACACGAAGAATCTATAACCAGGAGATGCAAATTTTATTGGACCAGATGATAGGGAATTCTCATATATAAATATTTAATTAACCTTTGTTGCGGTCTCTATTAACTTAAGTTAATCTTAAATATTTTCACAATGGTAGCTTCCTGTCATCTAATAGTCCAATAAATTTTGAAAGGTATGGAAGAAATCTACCTAGAAATTAACCAGGGAGTATGTGTCGTTCGCCCTAAAAGAACTTTAAAGCAATTAAACGAAAAATACATTGCCTATCTTAAGCAAACAAATAGAAGAAATTTATGGCATCAAAGATCATTTGTCCTGAAGGTGTGACTAAGACTATATGAAATATAATTGTAAGATATTATAAAAGAAAATTAATTAAATATCAATAGAATTAATGAACAAGAGCTATTATTCTCATTTTTATACTAAAAAAAAATGTATATTATTATTATTCAAATGCATTTATTTATTTAGAAAATCATAAAAAAAATTAATATTCATACCAAGGCTTAGTCACCATTGTTATATTCAATTAAATTATTTTTGAATATTTTATTTATTCAAGAGAGAAAATCATGTGATTAGACAAATTTAATAATTTATTACTTTCTTATAAAATATTTTTATATTACCTTTTGATCTAAGGGTGAAATTTTTAATATAAAAAAAGAAACAATAAAAGAGTAACAGTATACCAATGAGGGAGAGAGAAAAACTCATAAAAATATTTTAGGGCTGATTCATCCCCCTATTAATTCCTGAAAGTGACTATTTTTTTTTAAATTCTGAATGCACAGCAAACAAAGAATACAAAGAGAAAAATTTTATCGAAAATTAAATGTTTTTAATCTATGAAAAAAAAAGAGAAAGAGAATAGCAATACTTTAATAAATTAGGTCCATGGGTATGGGAACCCTAATATTTATAAGCTAGACGCGTGTCTTTTAAGGATTCGCAAATTGGACCAGAAGATTAAAAAAAAAAATCAAATTTATCTATTTGAAAACAACTAACAAAATGTTATTAAGGGAGAACGGGATCGAAGTAGTTACGCATGTTTTTCCCGATAAGAGGGCGTTGTGTGTCATAAAAAGTATGCCCAAAATTTCAAGTAATTCAAAAATTTGCCAAGAGATGTCAGAATGGTGGCTAATAATATTTATTGCATTTGGTTTATTTTCATTGATCTTTTAACAATAAATACTTTATTAATGTTTTTATATATTATGTATCTTTTAAGCATAAAAATATATAAATATAGGCCAGATATAGGTAAATACTATATAGGCTGTTAGACTAGCCTGCCATCTATTGCAAGAATGCGGAACTAATTTGACAGTTGAATTTTAAATAAACCATCTAAGCTTATTTTAAAAATTTCTTAATTAATATGTGATTAATAATAACACTAAATTCATTTTTAAATTTAAAAAAAATTAAAGAATATTGGGACTGATTGTTTTTTTTGTATTTGCTTGATAACAAAAAAATTAATTACGATAATTTTTTAATAAGACATTAAAAAAATTATAGCTCGATGTCCCAATAATCTCTTATGAATTTAATTCATTTAAAAAAAAAACCGCATTGAAAAATTCCTTATAATAGTCTAGTTTTTTTTTAAGTACGTTTAGACGTCGCTCCTGAACCCCCCTTAAAACGAGAGAAAAAAAATGTAATAAATAAAATTATCTTAAAAATGATTGTGAGACAAATCTTATTCAGAGGAAATTGTTTATTTAGGAACTAATATTTATTCACACTCTCCAAATAATTTATGAGGCGAAACCCTTTGCTGAAAGTCCAGTAAAAGGGAATTTACATAACCTCGCCATTAACAAAAAAAGTCTCATTTTTTTGGCTCGCGTATTTAATAATAGACTAAAATACATTTCCTTGTATAATAAAGGGGGAGCAATTTTGAATCCCCCATTCTGTAAAATAAGTACGAAATTAATTGCACAGTTGCTTGACTACAAAGATTTCAAGGGCTACTTCACCCCTCCAACGATGGAGTGTTTTACTGCCCAAACGAATGGCAAAGTTAGAGAGGGTCCAGATGCCTGAGGAAGTGGAGGAAACCAAGCCGAAACATTTGAAATAAATTATCATCAGAGTTTTGAATTTAATTAAGTAAAACGAGATTTCGTTTTTAGGGGAAACAAAAAAGTTTTAAGTAAATAAAATTTGTCAAAAAAAAAAAAAATAACATCTTAACTGGAAATACCTTGACAAGTTTATTAGTATTTATATATTCATGGATAAATATTTCTTTCATAGTTTAATCATGTCCACAACGTGTTTTTTTTTTATTTTATTGTTTTTTTCACCTTAGAGTTGGTATTAAAATGGTTATGAATATGAATATACTAACATATTAATTTATAAGAGAAATTTATTTTTAAGTTTTGATTTATATATTAAGAAACAATTCCCATCCGAATTTTATTTTTATTTTATATGTATGAGTATTATTTGTGTTGGTGTGAAAGAAAAATTCTATTTTTTCCAAATTCTGTGTGCATTTGTAAATATACACGTTTTGAGGTCCCCCTGGTTTTAGCAACATGATCTGTCTGTATGTGTGTGTATCTCAAAAACTAAAAGAGTTACGAGGATGAAATTTTATATTTAAGTTGGGTACCCCTCTGGCACTTGACACGAAGCTTTTGAA
This sequence comes from Euborellia annulipes, assembly GCA_023213315.1. NCBI lineage: Eukaryota > Metazoa > Arthropoda > Insecta > Dermaptera > Anisolabididae > Euborellia > Euborellia annulipes. The sequence continues at coordinate 10,401 of JAKCPI010015908.1, read as the reverse complement.
CAAAATCGGGCAAAAAGTACTAGTACTTTACTGATGTATTTTTCAGTTGTTTTTTTTTTCGATTTTTTTATAATTCGCTCCAAAGATTTTGATTAAAATTCAAAAATCAATTATTTTTTAGATCCTCTTTAAAATGTATATTCTCATTTTGCCCTTGAAGCATATTTTATTTTTGTACTTTTTAGGAAAGATATGAGGAATATAAATATTTTCCCAATTTAATTTGTATCATTCTCCTATTTTTTTCCTTATTTTTTTATTTGACCTTTTTAAGGAGGTTCAGGAGCGACATCTAAACGTACCTACTTAAAAAAAATCTGGTGTGACTGGCGCACAGCACACAACTTTCTCTTACCCTTCGGTAAGAGAAAGTTGCGCACTGTGCTGGTCACACCAGATTTTTTGTGTCGAGATATATTTAGTTTCCGATAGCACCTTAGTTTCAAACTTGCATTTTAAATGTTGACTGCTTCAAATAAACTATGGTTATTTTTCAAAATTTTAATCTCATATTTGGACATTTTATACACAATATAGAATCGTAAATAAATACAAAATTTCATAAGAATTGGAAAAAAAAATTTTAAATGCGTAAAAAGTTCCAAAGGGGACCCCCTTTTGAATCGAAATTAACATACAAATCCCTATAGGAAATTAACATTGTTCCTATGCGAAGATAAGGTGGAAAGGGAATTTAAAAAGAGTAGAGAGAGACGATAATGTTTGCAAGTGAGAGAGAGACATATATGTTTTCTTTGAAACAATTAAAGACACAAATAAATTTAAAAAAAAATGGGAATTTAAATAATAATTGATTTTTAATCTAATAAAAAGAAAAAGATTTAAATTCCGTTACCATGGCAACCATTTCTATCTTTCCTATGAAGAACAAGAGTAAAGTGGTCTTCAGAAGATTTCAACGGCAAAATGAGAATATACATTTTAAAGAGCATCTAAAAAATAGTTCATTTATGAATTTTAAAAAAAATCCTTGGAGGGAATTTTGAGAAAATCGAAAAAAACTGAAAAAGTACATCAGTAAAGTACTAGTACTTTTTGGCCGATTTTGTTCAAAAGCTTATTTTGAGAGTCTTCAAAGGTACCTAAGTTAAATATAAAATTTCAATCCGCTAGCTCAACTCCTTCATGCTAAAAATCTGTCCACACACACAGACACACACACAGACACACATACACACACACACACACACACACAGACCAATTTGCGGGACCCACTTTTTTGGACTCAGGGGACCTCATAACATGTATATCCATCAAAATCTCGATATCGAATTTTTGACATGATCGCAATACTTTCTCTCTATATATTTCATATATAGGCTAAGAGAAAGTAATAAATGGGAATTTAAATAATAATTGATTTTTAATCTAATAAAAAGAAAAAGATTTAAATTCCGTTACCATGGCAACCATTTCTATCTTTCCTATGAAGAACAAGAGTAAAGTGGTCTTCAGAAGATTTCAACGGCAAAATGAGAATATACATTTTAAAGAGCATCTAAAAAATAATTGATTTTTGAATTTTAAAAAAAATCCTTGGAGGGAATTTTGAGAAAATCGAAAAAAACTGAAAAAGTACATCAGTAAAGTACTAGTACTTTTTGGCCGATTTTGTTCAAAAGCTTATTTTGAGCGTGTGGGAAGGTACCTAAGTTAAATATAAAATTTCAATCCGGTAGCTCAATTCCTTCATGCTAAAAGAACAAGAGTAAAGTGGTCTCCAGAAGACTTCAACGGCAAAATGAGAATATACATTTTAAAGAGCATCTAAAAAATAATTGATTTTTGAATTTTAAAAAAAATCCTTGGAGGAAATTTTGAGAAAATCGAAAAAAACTGAAAAAGTACATCAGTAAAGTACTAGTACTTTTTGGCCGATTTTGTTCAAAAGCTTATTTTGAGCGTGTGGGAAGGTACCTAAGTTAAATATAAAATTTCAATCCGGTAGCTCAATTCCTTCATGCTAAAAGAACAAGAGTAAAGTGGTCTCCAGAAGACTTCAACGGCAAAATGAGAATATACATTTTAAAGAGCATCTAAAAAATAATTGATTTTTGAATTTTAAAAAAAATCCTTGGAGGGAATTTTGAGAAAATCGAAAAAAACTGAAAAAGTACATCAGTAAAGTACTAGTACTTTTTGGCCGATTTTGTTCAAAAGCTTATTTTGAGCGTGTGGGAAGGTCCCTAAGTTAAATATAAAATTTCAATCCGGTAGCTCAATTCCTTCATGCTAAAAGAACAAGAGTAAAGTGGTCTCCAGAAGACTTCAACGGCAAAATGAGAATATACATTTTAAAGAGCATCTAAAAAATAATTGATTTTTGAATTTTAAAAAAAATCGTTGGAGGAAATTTTGAGAAAATCGAAAAAAACTGAAAAAGTACATCAGTAAAGTACTAGTACTTTTTGGCCGATTTTGTTCAAAAGCTTATTTTGAGCGTGTGGGAAGGTACCTAAGTTAAATATAAAATTTCAATCCGGTAGCTCAATTCCTTCATGCTAAAAATCTGTCCACACATACACCCCCACACATACACACACACACACAGACCAATTTGCGGGACCCACTTTTTTGGACTCAGGGGACCTCAAAACATGTATATTCATCAAAATCTCGACATCGAATTTTTGACATGATCGCAATACTTTCTCTCCTATATATTTCATATATAGGCTAAGAGAAAGTAAAAAGCATCTATTTCATTTAATTAAATCTTGACTTTGATTTTTATTTCAGACTATTAAGGATTTAAAAAAAGACTAAAAAAAAAACCATTGACAGGGTTAATATCGCTAACGTCAAAGGATTGTAACAATATTTTTTTGATACATGCATAAAATTAGACTGAAAGGAAAAATAAACAAAGGGTCAATTTTTAAGGAAATGCTGGACAAAGAGTCCTTTACCGTTCTCTCCCTCCCTAGATCTTTCAAACTTGATTTTATACATTATATTGAATTTTTTTTTGATATTGTATTTGACAGTGAATAATATTCAGAATAAAAGTTTATAATAATTATTAAAAATTATTTATTAGAAACAAAATTACTTTCACTCTTTTTTTTTTTCTCCTCAAAAAAAAAATCTGGTGTGACTGTCGCACAGCACACAACTTTCAATTACCGAAGCCAAGTCACACCAGAATTTTCGTGTCGACATATATTTATTGATAGTTTCCGCCGATATATTAGAATTCAAGATGTAAAATTTATAAACATGGGAAAATATTTATATTTTGTTACCATGGCAACCATTTCTCCTCTTTTCTACGGGGTACAGGAGTAAAGTGGTCTTCAGAAGATTTCAATGGTAAAATGAGAATATACATGTACATTTTAAAGAGCATCTAAAAAATAATTGATTTTAGCGAATTTTAAGAAAATAAAAAAAAAGTGAAAAAGTACGTCAGTAAAGTACTAGCACTTTTTGGCCGAATTTGATTAAAAGCTTATTTTCACGTCCTAGGGGGGTGACTAACATAAATATAAAATTTCAACATCCTAGCTCAATTTCTTCATGCTTTAAATTGAATCCAGACAGACACACACACACACACACACACAGGCACACAGACAGACCATATCGCGAAAACAACTTTTTTGGACTCGGGGGACCTCAAAACGTATATATCCATCAAAATCTCGTCATCGAATTTTTGACATGAAACCAATACCGGTACTTTCTCTCTAAATATGTATATTAGCATATAGACTTACATATAGGTAAGAGAAAGTAAAAAATTCACAGTTTCTTCTATTTCGACCAGCATAACGTCTGATCAGATCAAATTCAGAATAAAAAATCTGGTGTGACTGGTCGCAAAGTAAAACTTTCTCAAATCTTCGATAAATTGTGTTCTGTGCTTTTCACAACAGATTTTTTTGTGTCGATATATATTTAGTTTCCACCGATATACAAGTATTAAAATTTTATTTTTTTTAAGATCTTTTTCGGCCATTTAGACCCTATCTCGTTGATTTTAGTGAAAAAGTGGACGATGATTTTGCCAACTCGAGATATGGTACAGTGAGCGCCACAATTAAGTCCCCACCTCACCTTAAGCATATGGTATAGTTTATGGTAAATAGTGAAATAATATATTTGAAAAAGTAAAAAAAAATCATCTGTACCAGATTTTACGTTTTACCTTTTCGGTCATTAAAATTATTTCTCTATACACCATATACTTAAGGCTAAAGCTATCAGGTGGGGACTTAATTGAGACGCTCACTGTACAAAACTACTCCCGTATTTAGCCATATATAGATTAATAATTTTTCTATATAAAATGAATAGATTGACAAGAATTAATCACACCGACAAAACAAGAATAACATTTCTTGTGCCCAAATTTTCTCTCATATAATGTTAGAAGCTAATCTTAGAGTTTCTAACTCTACGAAAACCAATTTTCAAACTGACCATTGTATCGGAATAGGGCAACTAGCCGCTGGACTGACGTCTTAGAGAAACAAAAGTTTGTTATGGGTGACTTAATTAAACCATCTACTTAAAGAGAAAGGGTAATGGAATAATAAATTGTTATCCAAAATAGCTATAGGCGTGTCTTCGTCATCAATCATAGAGTGATATCGTGTAATTTAATAATTATTTACTAGAATACAATGGGAGCATTAATCATTAGGCCTAAAGGTAAACTAAAATAAAGATGTTTTAGTAAAGCCGTTTTTGGGATTACAATAATATTATCTGAAGGCTAAATGATGCCCATTCCATAACCACTTCTATCAATCACTACGACATCTCCATTGTCTATAAAAGAAAGACTAAGCGCTGATTCTTTCATTGTTTTATTTTATTACATATTGTATAGACCTCTATTTTTTTAATGGTGGAGTTTGGAAATTATATTATTCAAAACATGAGCGACTTTTCGATCCCTTGGGATCATCATTCAATTTTCTTCTCTGAGTTGTAGTGTTTTATTCTAATATAAACAACAAGCTTAAATATGATCCCAGCATAGGATCGAAACGTCATTTGTTTTTGGAATAAAGATGTTATTAGCCTCCCAAAAATAAATAACTGAATGCTTATTCAATCATTAATTGAATAAACCTGGTAAGTTGCTTAAAATATAATTTGGATTAAATTGCGGAAGTATTTTGTTGTGATGAACTTAGGTGTTGTTAGTTGAATTTGAAATAAAAAAAAAACTGTTGTTTTTTATAATGGGTTTATTTTTTGGCTTGGTGACTGCGCTAGCATTCAGTTTCGATGGCTTTGAGAATCCATCATCTTCAGGCCTGGAAATCACAATAAATACTATGTAATATACATTATGAGTCAACTGTTACGATTTGTTTTTGTTTCACATTTTTATATATATGCTAGCGCAGTCGCCAAGCCAAAAAATAAACCCATTATAAAAAACAACAGTTTTTTTTTTTTATTTCAAATTCAACTAACAACACCTAAGTTCATCACAACAAAATACTTCCGCAATTTAATCCAAATCATAATTGCTTGTGCAAATCCAATTTAAATAAAATATAATTGTTAATAATTAATTTTATTTTTTTATATTTCTAAGCTTATTTGGACCCTGTTGCGCATTAGTGTGTCAAGCGCCAAAAAATTAAAAATTGAGTTAAGCACGGAATATTGTTTCAAATGCTATAATTAATAGTATTTTTTATGAAATATGTCCTAACAAAATTTATATTTAATGTTACTTGTACAATTGACAAAAAAAATTATAGATAATCCAATGAAAACAAATAACTTTAATGTTAATTTTCTCAAAACCTGGTAGCTGGCGCCTGACACACTAATGCGTAACAGGGTCCATATATGGACTGTTAATTGTGCAAGTAACATTAAATATAAATTTTTTTAGGACATATTTCATAAAAAATACTATTAATTATAGCATTTGAAACAATATTCCGTGCTTAACTCAATTTTCAATTTTTTTTTTTGGCGTTTGACACACTAATGCATAACAGGGTCCATATATGCCATGGGCCCTCGGGTTTGGTGTAGTTAGTAGCGTGCCTATCTTCTATACCGAACGTCGCGGGTTCTGACCCCATGCAGTCCGATGATTTCATTTAAGCCATTTGGATACCAAATGGCTTAAAAGATGCCTGGACCCCCAATAGATATTATAAACAATAACGGCAAAGTCTTAAATGGCCTAAGTTGTCGAAAAGGCTGTATGAATGTGTGTGTGTGTGTGTGTGTGTATCATGGCATATAAATAAATAACAACTATATATATATATATATCCATTGTTCATATGGCTAACTTTGAGAAACATATATTCAATTAATGGACTGATGATGGTTCTTAATAAAACAGAAACGTTTCGGGATGAGTCAATCAATCAAAGCATATTCAAATATTATTTATTTTTTGGATGCCTCTGTCTAATTTTACTTTATTTATTTTAATATTACATTTTCAGGGATGGTGGGGGTGGGTTTCGACTATAGCCTATATCCCCCCCCCCTCGCTAGGGCTCTAAGACAGTTCTATTTGTATATAATGATAATATCTTTTTAAGCTTCATAAATCTTTTCTTGGTTTAATTTATGAATTAAAAAAAATCAATAAATATAATATAAAAAGTAAATAAAAATGCTAATGAGATGATAAGGATGAAAAAAAAAAAAAAACCAATCTCGTAATAAAGTTATCTTAAAATGGGCGAAGCAACGGTGTGGTAGGCAAACAGTTAATCAAGCAAGAAAAAGAATCGTTTAGTGAATGAATATCATTTAAACGAGCGGCTCAGTTAAGATATTTAATTATTATATCATTTTAGCCTAATGGCTTGAAGTAGAGGCCGGGATAATAGCGAGGGATCCGAAGATTTGGGCAAACAAACAAGAAGAGTTCAACTTGATTCAAGTTAACCAAGTCCCATTGGAAATCCTCCTTCCAAGTCAAACTAACACTAACGCACATTTACTTGTGGGAATTATCAATTTTACTAAGGTCACACTCCAAGTCCTCAAGCCCTTTTCAAATTAACAATAATACTAATATCAAACTAAAGCAATTTATACGAATATTTTTTCATGTCTAATTATGGAAGTTAAGAAAAATAGATGTCTTATATCAGTTTTTTAGAACGAAGTTCTTTAAGGCGGAACAGGAGCGAAGGTCTTACGCATGTTTTTCCCGATAAGATGGCGTTGTGTGTCATAAAAAATATGCCCAAAAAATCAAGTAATTCAAAAATTTGCCAAGAGATGTCAGAATGGTAACTAATAATATTTAATGCATTTGGTTGATTTTCTTTGATCTTTTAACAATAAATACTTTATAAATGTTACTATATATTATGTATATTTTATAAAAGCGAACAAATATATAAATATAGGCCAGATATACACTATTACGGGATCATCTGTTAGACTAGCCTGCCATCTATTGCAAGAATGCTGAACTAATTTGACAGTCGATTTTTAAATAAATCATCTAAGCTTTTTAAAAAAAAAATCTTAATTAATATGTGATTAATAATATCAAATAATCAAATAAATTCATTTTTAAATTAAAAAAAAATTAAAGATTATTGGGACAGAAGGTTTTCTATATTGGCTTGATAACAAAAAAATTAATTTCCTTAATTTTTTTATAAACCATTAAAAAAATTATAGCTGGATATCCCAATAATCTCTTATAAATTTAATTCATTAAAAAAAAACCGCATTGAAAAATTCCGTATAATAGTCTAGTTGTTTTTAAAGTACGTTTAGACGTCGCTCCTGAACCCCATTAACGCGGCTTTTATTTTCTCTTACCTACAATACCTGTATGTTTAGAGAGAAAGTATTGTATTCATGTCAAAAAATGAAAGAATTGTTAGATTTTACAACTCGATATATTTCGGGCCAATAAGCCATCCTCAGGTACATAGACACCCTATGTACTCCTGAGGATGGGTTAATAGCAGTTTTTCAGTTTTTTTTTTTTTTCGATTTTTTCAAAATTCGCTCCAACGATTTTGATTAAAATTCAAAAATCAATTATTTATTAGATGCTCTTTAAAATGTATATTCTCATTTTGCCATTGACCACTTTACTCCTGTACTTCATAGGAAAAATAGGAGAAATGGTTGACTTGGTAACAAAAGATAAATATTTTACATCTTGAATTCAAATATATCGGAGGAAACTAAATATATCTCGACACAAAAAATCTGGTGGGTCCAGTCACGCCAGATTTTTAAGCCTTCGTATGGAACTATGGTTGAAATTTTTTTATACAATTCTTCTTATTTATAATAAACGTCCATGATCAGAAGATCAAGCAGACGAATCTTAGAGTTTGTTTATATTTATATAGCTAAGTTTTCTTTATTTTTTAAAATTACTTTTTTATTTTGATAAGAGTATATAGTCCTAGACCTACAACTACCAGTAAATTCGTTGTGGAAGAATTTCAATATCCTTTCCAAATATATGTGCATATTTCTTTATTTTTTAAATTAAACTTTGTACTATCTCTATGTTTATTATACCAAAAACTTTTTAAAGCGTATTCAATAATTTCGATTGAATAATTTTTAAAGTTGAAAAAGAGAAAGAGTTAAAGAATAATGAATTTAGGCTTAATTCGAAAAGCGAATTTTTATGATAAAATCAATTTTTACTTTCTCTTACCTCTATATGTTAATATTTATATATAGAGACCAAGTATTGGATTCATGTCAAAAATTCGGATGTCGAGATTTTGATGGATAAACACGTTTTGAGGTCCCTTTAATCCAAAAAGTGGTTTTCGCAACATGGTCTGTCTGTCTGTGAACAAAATATCTCAAGAACGAAAAGAGCTATGAGGCTGAAATTTTATATTCAAGTTAGGCACTCCCCTGGGACGTAACACGAAGCTTTTGAACAAAATCGGTCAAAAAGTATTAGTACTGTACTGATGTACAAAATATAAATATTTTCCCATATTTATAAATTTTACATTGGCAACGGAGTAGAGCAACATTGCAGTTAAGCAAGGCCAAGCACGGCGGAATCTCGGGTGGGTGGCCCCGAAAAAACCAGCGTGTTGAACGTTCCCGGTTGCCATCGATATTACAATTACAATATGTGAATGTGAGTGGGAATGGGAAAAAAGTGTTAGTGTTTAAAAAAACCCTAAATGGCCTCATCAGCCTAGAGGAAAAATTACCTTTTGAATTTTAAGATAGCCTACAAAACATTTGAAATAAATAAGGATGGGGTCTAAATGGCCTTAAATGCCGAAAAAGACCTTAAAAAAAATTAATATATCGGTGGAAACTAAATAAATCTCGACACAAAAATCTGGTGTGACAACCACAGAACACAACTTTCGATACCGAAGGTAATAGAGTGGGAGTGTTGAGGAGAGTGAATCATCTTCAACTATTTCCTAATTATCTTCCTAATAATTAATTCAATTAATTTTTATTAATGAACATGTTTGAGAAAATGTGCGATCACAAGAGACACTTCGATGCTACTGAAATCCAGAAAGTTGATATTTGTGGATTGGCTACTCGTTAAGCGAGTTATTTTTTTACAATTTGTTTTGCTCGTTATGAGAGGTGCTCGTTAAGCGAGGTTCTACTGTATTCGGAAATCTTAAATAAGTGGTGGGCTTTTTAAAAACTATATAAACACGGTTCAATAAGTGTCTGGAAATTGTTCTTATAGGAAATTAATATTTGGAAGTAATTTATGTTGTTAGTACAGTAGCTATATCAATTTTTTTTATGAACGAACCTTCAACAGGAAATAAAAAGTTATTTAAATGATTTGATAAGTCTTTCAAATAGAATTCCATTTCCAGGATAAGTTCTAAAACTTTAAGATAGGAGGGAAATTTTCAAACATTTCAATGTTGTTTGTTATCTATCTTCTGACGAAATGAGTTATATCTTAGGTTTAGGATGGATTTGGTGAATTGTTTCGAAATATAACGCTATCTGATCTAAATCATAAGTTTGTTTTCATATAAGGTGGGGGGGGGGGGGTAAAAAAAATTAATTTCAAATTTAATAACTTTTTCGATTATTTTATATAAAATGATATTGAAAAAATATGGAAGATAAACTCACAAAAACCAATAATCCAAATGAGAATTTTCACAAATGCAAATTATATATTTCTAAAATGGGTTTCAATTTTCATAAGTCAATTTTTTTTTAACACTCTGACTCTTGTGAGTTGGAAAAAAAATATAAAAAATATGTCTATGAATTAAATTTGAATAATATTAATTAGGCTCTGGCAATAAAATTTATTTAAAACAATTGATTACCAATTAATTTAAATAAATATACGGTAGATGGTTAAAATGTTAAAATTTTATCGTTTTTTTTTGCCCAATCATAAATACAGAAAGCTCAAATAAATAAGGACGGAGT